>CM034349.1:63472994-63580699 GCA_019925275.1 Mytilus edulis
CTCGCTTGTTTTGGGATGGGTACAATTATCTGGAAGAAAAATATCTCGATGAGTATACAGGTTAACGTTTCTCAGTCCCCCTATTTTCTTACATAATTCAAATACTATTTCTAATAAAAAAAATTATCTGTTAAGAAGAGTAATAGATAAAGTTAGTACACGAATTCTTAAGGAAATGACTTCTCGACTCGTAAATTATTAACAGTAATACAGCTCTTTAATTTTCTGTCAAATTTAAATGTTCTAACCTCACGTGAATGTTTTAGAATATTCAACTTTAATAAAAAGATATCTTGATTTGAACCATCCTACTACACATTTCAGTCCCATCATTTATACCACGCGGATATATTACTGATTGTTTGCCTTAACATCATTTGACGGACTGACGGACGGTAAAAAAAATCTTGCACCCCTTCGCAACTATGCTGCTTGGTATGTTCTTATATTCACTTTTGTAGGAAAATGTAAATATATGTAAATATAAATACCGGATAGTTT
Source organism: Mytilus edulis (assembly GCA_019925275.1). NCBI lineage: Eukaryota > Metazoa > Mollusca > Bivalvia > Mytilida > Mytilidae > Mytilus > Mytilus edulis. Next base: position 63,473,496 of record CM034349.1, read on the forward strand.
GATTTTCAGAACCATATCAAGAAGTCCATCAATCAGCTCATTTCCTATAAAAAAAAACCACCAAGTATATGCTATTAAATATTACCATATGTTTAGGCACCGACCATCTTTTTCTTTTAAAAGCGGGGTCGAGGGATGCATTTTCCAGTAACTAACAATTTTTCAATTGCCATATCCTGCAAGAATTTATAACGGATCATCACAATTCTTTTTTAATATGTTATGTACATTTATTATAAAATTGAAAAGATTACTGGCATTATTAGACTTTTCGCTTTTTGTGTTTTTAGCCGGATTATTCCTTTAAAACATAGAAAATAACCTGACTACCTTAAATGTGATAAATAAATATAATTTACATTAAATCATTTTATGCAGAGCTTTTCTGTTTGAATATGTATGCAGTTTTGGTTCAAATGACAAAAATAGAGATTATGATTCCGAGCTATTGAAAATCGAGATAGTGCTTCTAACTACCTCCCTTACTACTATCAAAGAACATGTTATTAACTTTTGTAATAAAGCTTATGAAAATAATGGTATTAATTATTATTGGAGTGTTAAAAATTCTTTCGAGGTTTTAGATAAAATACATGCTTTTGATGGTCCTTTTAATTCTGTTGACAGTTATGATTTTTCTACTCTCTACACTACACTTCCACACAATCTTATCAAGAAAAAGTTTTCATATTTAGTAAAATGGTCTTTTGAAAAATCTCATTGCAAATTAATTTGCTGTAACTCGTTTAAAGCCTTTTTCTGTAACGAAAAAGGAAAGTATGCTAGATACACTTACTGGAAGTGTGAAGATATGATTGAAACTTTAAATTTTCTCCTAGACAACATATATGTACGTTTCAGCGATAAAGTGTATCGACAAGTAATAGGTATTCCTATGGGCACTAACTGCGCCCCTTTAATTTCAGATTTATTCCTGTATTGCTATGAGTCTCAGTTTATGACCAAACTCAGTAAACAATACCTACCGTTATCTGGATGATATTTTCCGTTAAATAATCCAGAGTTCTCTAAATATACTACCGAAATTTACCCAAAAGAACTTACTTTAACTAAATCTAACATACACAGCAGTAGTTGTCCTTTTCTAGATTTAGACATTTCAATTTCTAAAAGGAAACTCAATATTAAAATTTACGACAAAATAGACGATTTTTCATTCCCTATTGTTAATTTTCCTTGTTTAGACGGCGATGTTCCTTTGGCTCCACCATACGGGGTTTATATATCCCAACTCGTTCGTTATGGCCGTGTGTGTAGTGATGTCATAGATTTTAACAAACGTAATCAATACATCACTGGTAAATTATTAAGTCAGGGATTTCGTTATCATAAATTACTTAAAACTTTTACTAAATTCTTTCATAGATACAAAGATTTGATTAGTAAATTTGGCTGTACCTGTAGAACACTTATTAAAAACGGTATTTCACATCCTAAATTTTACGGTAATATTGTACTAAAAGCGCGGAAATCACTATGTGATCCGTGTAAACTAATCGAACCTTTAAACAAACTTATTAGTAAAGGTTATCTTACCAATATTGTAATTAGATCTTTGAATATAGTTTACATTGACACTAATATCGATTTTGTCATCAGCAAATTAAAACATAACTAAATTTGTATTCTTTTCAAACGGGATGTATAAAGACACACACACGTTCATTTTTAACTGCTTAACTACTTACTTTCCTACTACCTGTTAATACATTTATTTTTGGCATTGCACTAGTCATGTCTTCTTTGACTGTCCATGACGTTAAAATACTAAATCCCTGGGATGTGTTTTAGTTGATTTTAGTCTCTGATTTGATTTTTTAAAATTATTAACTGTTTTGGCTTTTAGCTAGCTGTCAGTAACTGCGAGTACTCTCAAATCGTACTTACTTGTTAATTTGACCTGTTGATACTATGTGTAATGCTTTTTTGTTATTTAATGTTAACTTATATCTGGTCTATATACCAGCTTTGATAAGTGTTTTGAATTACTATAAATTTTCACTTCTTCGTACTATGAACATCAAAATTACTTCCTTTCTCCTTTTATACTGTATATACATCACACTTACGGCACCTTTACATGAAGAACACAAAGTTTTATCGAGCAACAATTTTATTTTATATAGTTTAATTGTTGATATTCACCCCACATTTACCAAGTTTTAGAATAGTTTAATTGTTATACAAGAAATATCTTGGTGTTCCTAAACGTAAGGTTATACAGACAGAAGAAGTATACTCATCTACAAAATTTTCATTTACCTGTGTTTAATTTTGATATTACAAATGGCGTAATTTTTTTCAAAGCTGATGTTGTTTGTTTTTTTTTTAAATTGTTTAGAATTTCACAGTGGTATAATACTTTTACTATAATTATTCATCCCTTATTTTTATTAACTTTGTATTTACATTGTATCATAGATCAAATTTATTCGTTCAGTGTATGTTCATTTAGTCACTATGTCTTTTGATTGAATTAAGCCATTCCAATTGATATTTTATAGTGTGTCTTTCTATGTTGTGATGTTTCACTATTGTTTCAGATAAGGGTGAATGTTTGGTACCATTAAAACGTTTAAACCCGTTTAAACCCGCTGCAATTGTTTGCACCTGTCCTAAGTCAGGAATCTGATGTTCAGTAGTTGTCGTTTGTTGATGTGGTTCATTAGTGTTTCTCGTTTCGCGTTTTTTTTATATAGATTAGACCGTTGGTTTTCCCGTTTGAATGGTTTCATACTAGTAATTTTTGGGGCCCTTTATAGCTTGTGTGAGCCAAGGCTCCGTGTTGAAGACCGTACCTTGACCTATAATGGTTTACTTTTACAAATTGTGACTTGGATGGAGAGTTGTCTCATTGGCACTCATACCACATCTTTCTATATCTATTATGTATTGATGCAGATTTATACGACGACATTATATATAAAACAATATTATATACATATAAATATATTCATAAAATGTTATTGTTACTTGCACGGATGATGATGATCATCAAACCTTAGTCATGATCAAAGAAAAATATGATTTGTTTCTTTTTCTTTTCTTCTTTTTCTATTCTTCTTTTTCTTTTCTTCTTTTTACTTATGGTTCGTATAATATTTAATAAAATTGTTCGCTTTACATGCATGCTCATAATGTTATTATTGTATATATACTTGTATGTAATATGGAGAAGACTTCATAAGTGTGATTTACTTGTGTCTCATCCATTTTGGTGATATTTAGCAAATAAAATATGTTTAAACTATATAAATATATATCAATTAAAAAGTAAAGTATTTTACCTACCAAGATTGGAATCACAGTCACCTTCAACCAAGTGATACGACAAAAGAGCAAACAAGGCAACTTGAACAAACAACTTCATCTTGATCTTTACACTAAAGTTAATATATTTTTTTTAGATAAACAAAATATAAAAATACCCGGTTGGTGACCTTATACAAATACATGGTATATAAATAAAGGCTGTCAAAAACTGTCAAAACACAATGATGACAAATGATTGATACATAAAATGCAAAACAGAATTTCTAAAACTATAAGACCGTGAGAACAACAGACCACACCTACCACCAATACCCAACTCCTTCGAATAATATACGTAATATACCTACAAACAAAGACAAACAAAATCGAATACACACATAATTATGGTAGCCTCATTTGGGACCAGCATAACATTTGGTAAGGTTAAACCAGTTTTACGTCTACTTTACTTAGATCAGTTAATTAATATGTCGTGAAGTAAAACACTCATGAAAAAAAACCTGAACAGCCAAGCTTCCAACACGATAACCACTAAATTAAACAATGTGATACAATGTAGATATCTTGGTAAGAATTGACTGCTACTACAGAAAGCTAGCTTAGCCACATGTGTTGGTTAAATACTGACGCACCAAAAAAGGAAGTGCAAAAACGGAAACAACACTTCTAAAACGTTTTATATAGTCTAATGATGAAATTTAATCAGACTCGACAGTATTTTGTAATAGGCCAGTAAGGATTCGGAATTGTAAGATCATAAGAAGGATACCCAATTGCAGTTTTGATAACCTTATTATCCATACATTTTAGCATGTAACAACTTAAATGAAAAACCACTAAAATGTGAATAAAGGATCCAATTGTTATTTCTTGTTACCTCGTACAAAAATTGTTTGTTACCTCATACAATTATAAAAATAATTCTGACTGTATTGAATAATCAATAAAATGTGGTTTTTTTCGGCTGTATATTTAACATACGAGACAAGCAAAAAGTTGCTGCTGATGTCATGTCCGAATGAGTTGAAAATAATGTTGAAAATCGGATATTTTCAATTTCGACGACGGCAACATGTTAATGTCATAACAAATATGTCATGGTTACAACTGAGTCGATGCCTCGTTTTGCTGGACGTGTCCATCTGAAAATTTACTATACCTCAGATGTTAAAAATGATTACTATGAAAACAAAACTAGAAGTGTCTCCCATGAGGTTGAATGTGTGATATTTTGCTCGGAGATTTCTTTTGTGATTTTGAAGCTATCTACTAGGAATTTCGTCAACATATTTGGTGAGAAAGAACAATTTTGTACAAACACAATATTTTCATATACCACGATAAGAAACACAACTTTAAAATTAATAGATCGTCAACGTCAATGTGTAAAATAATAAGTAATAGTGAACTGTTTTAATCCACCCGTTAAACTAATAAGAAAACAAAGGATATCGTTAAACTGTCTTTTCAAAATGAACTGTGACAAAAGTGTAAACAATGAAACAGACTTGATATACACTGAATTACAAGCCTGTTATCTCATTGCAGTCAAAATACTTATATACAAAATAACTTTGATACGGAAGTTACATAAAATAGCTCACAAGACATCGTGAGACAATTTCTTGTTAGCTCACCTGGCCCAAAGGGAGGGCCAAGTGAGCTTTTCCCATCACTTTGCGTCCGTCATCCGTCGTCCGTCGTCGTTAACTTTTACAAAAATCTTCTCCTCTGAAACTACTGAGCCAAATTAATCCAAACATGGCCAAAATCATCTTTGGGGTATCTAGTTTAAAAAATGTGTCCGGTGACCCGGCAATCTAACCAAGATAGCCGTCAAGGCTAAGAATAGAACATAGGGGTAAAATGTAGTTTTTGGCTTATAACTCAAAAACCAAAGCATTTAGAGCAAATCTGACATGGGGGTAAAATTGTTTATCAGGTCAAAATCTATCTGCCCTGAAATTTTCAGATGAATCGAACTACCTGATAATGGGTTGATGCCCCTGAATTTGTAATTTTAAGGAAATTTTGCTGTTTTTGGTTATTATCTTGAATATTATTATAGATAGAGGTAAACTGTAAACAGCAATAATGTTCAGCAAAGTAAGATTTACAAATAAGTCAACATGACCGAAATGGTCAGTTGACCCCTTTAGGAGTTATTGCCCTTTATAGTAAATTTTCAATCCGCTTCCTTTGTTTAATATTCACATAGACCAAGGTGAGCGACACAGGCTCTTTAGAGTCTCTAGTTTTTCAAAGCGATCATATGTCAAACCCGTTTAATTGTACTCTGTTTACCGATATGGCTAACCTAGCCCCTGATCCAAAGAACTTAATATTACTATTATTATTGAAGATCAATGCAATGGCCTACCCAAAGACACTTCTGTTACCCGATTTGTTCAATTTGTGACAATGATGCAATAGCTTTAGAGCAAATACGATAACAATATTTTGTCATAGTAAAGCAAAGACCGGACTTTCCGTTTGCATCCGCAATTCTTAAAAAAACCACATGCAATAAAAAACAAAGAAATACAAGCCATTGGTAAATAAGGTGGGTCGTGATTGCTTTTCCCTCCGTCTTACAACGAAAGGAGAATTTTGCGATGATTTAAAAGAAGCTCTAAGTATTAAACCATCTATAAGGGACACTCCTTGTGTGGATGACTTTGTCACATCTACTCCGCAACTGTTTTTAGAGAATGATAAGTCTGTTTTACTGTGTAAAATCGACAATTTACAAAAGCAAAATGTAAAACTTGATGATGATTTAAATAAGCAAAAGGAACGCATGAATAACATTCAAGATCAACTGAATTTAGCTAGAACTGCAAATAATAAACAAAATTATAGATTAGCCTGTGTTAAATCAGAACTTAAAAGTGTGATGCTAAAGCAAGTAGATTTAGCTAGCGAGAACTGGAATACCACTGAAACAATTGAAATGCGCTCAGCAAAATAAAAGAACTCGAGCTTGTTATTGAAAACAAAACAACGGCTATTTCGAAATGCGAAACTAGAATCTCTAAAGTATCTGCTGTGGCAAATGAAACAAAAACCGTTTGAATTCTGAAGCAGCACGCATCACAAACATATGTGATATCCGCTCAACTGGAATATGTAGTTTAAAAAGTCGGTTATTTTCAATTTCGACGACGGCAACATATTAATGTCGTAGAAATATGTCATGTTTGAGTTTTACAACTAAGTCGATGCCTCGTTTTGCTGGACGTGTCTTGAACGAGGGTATAACCAATCAAATAGTCAGCGGTTCTGTGCTCGCAGACAATATCATTGATTCGATATCCTTCTGTAAATTTACTATGCCTCAGATGTTAAAAATGATTACTATAATTTTTCTACCCCCAGACACAGATGGCTCTCAACTTTTTGGAATTTTGGCTTTCAACGTTTTTCAACATCGTCATTGCTTTGCATTTTAACTTGTCTGATTCGAAACCACTGGCGAATTGCTCGTTTGGTATACCTAATTATAAAACTTGTATTTTTAAAATGAATTTCCTTATTTTAGCTGACACGTTAATTTAGATTTCCAAGGTGCAAGCTCTAAAGTAATTAGTTAGAAATAAGAAATTTCGGCATACCTATTGTTCTGACAAAATCCGACAATACGTAGTTTTCACTACTATGTTTTACATACACACCACAGAAGCAACACATACCTGTTTAAAAATCTTTGTTTTGACGGGGAATAATATACGAAATGAAGCATCCTGGGTTTGCAAGATGTCATGAGATCGCCGAGTAATTACTGAGTATTTTGAAGGTATAAAGCAGGAATGATGGTAGCATAAACTGTTGACATATTGATATGTTGCCGTATGTAATATCCAAATGTTGAAATCAAAATAGAAATACTTTAACATGTAAAATATGCAAAACATTCATTGTAAATGAACCATGACTAGCAGTACGGGGCAAATATGTTCATGTAGAAATACGATATGCCAATGATAATTCAAGTGCATACTAAATATCGTTGACTTATCATAAGTTGTTCCCCATCAAATTGGCAGGTCCAACAAATCTCCATTGAAAAAGATTTGTAAATTGTTATACAAATCAAATGCATACCAAATATCCTTGGCTCATCATTAGTTGGTCCCTTTAAACGGATCTTATCACAAACTTTAACATTTAAATTTTTTAAAAGTCAATATACAATAACTGAGGACTGCAAATAATCTCCATGGAAATGAGATGTGCCAATACTTATACAACTGTGTACCATATATTATTGATTTACCAAAAGGGGTTCCTCTTAACCTGATCTCATAATATACTTTATCAAATTGTTGATGACACCACTTTGGTCGCTGCTGGACACATCACGCATAAGTCTTGTTGTTTTACTCTGTCAAACCGAAACAAAAAGTACAAAAAAATATATAAGAATTTTTTTTTCATGTTGCTTTGAACGTGCCGAATCTTTAAATTGAAAATAAATAAAATACTTTATATCTGTACATTATAGAAAAAATAATAATTAATGATCCCCTGATGATAACGTAGGGAATTTCCATCCAAACTATGTTTTGAAAGTGTGTATTTTTTTTATAATGATAAAATAAAGCCACATATATTCTATAACATAACAGGAAAACGAAAATAATAATTTATAAATTTCGTGCGTCCGAAGCGCTTTTCCTGTATCTTCATCAGGACCCTTAAACTTTACCATTTCAAGTCCGGGGATGTTAAAATGCTTAGAAACGTTAGAGCTATATGACCTAAGTTGACTGAAAAAGATTAGCTCAATTTATCTAAGGTCAACTTTGCCTGATGGACCTGAAACCTTAGTTTTGTTTAACAATATATTAATTTATAAACGGAAAATTGTAGAAATGTATGTTATAAATCATGTCAGTACTAAAGCACTGACTACTGAGCTGATGATATCCACAAGGGATAACAATCCACCAGCAGAGGTATCGACCTAGTGCCACTTAAAGAAAATAAGACTTTATTAATTGTGTACGTCAAAAATAAACATTTTAAAGCAAGGGGTGAAAAATACTTAGAAATTACGTACCTTTAACACAGACAACAGCAGAAATGGCACGATATGATGTGACTGTATGTATGTATAATATTACGTGTACTGTACAAGATTGAATATTACATCTGCAGTTGAAATATGTGTCTGAATCATATATGTAAGTTTTAAGAAATCGCAATTTTCCTACAAAGTTGTACTTGACAAACAGATTGTTATCAATTTCCGTCAATACGAATTTACGTAGCGTAGCAAGGAAACCAAAAACATATTTTCTTGTAAGCAATATACGCATTATAGTATATCAACCTTGAAAATAAAAATAACACTTTATACATTTCGTTTGTCCAAAGCGGTTTTATCTGGGTTTTCTTTCAACAAGAATTTTAAAACCAATCATTTGAAAGCGAGGGATGTAAAAATATGCAGAGCTGTTAGGAGCTATATGACCGAAAAGAGACGAAAACCTGACATTCAGTGCTGTCGTAGATAATTGCAATACAACAATTCTAATATAAAAATTGCAACTTTTTATATGTTTTGAAAAAGTTTGCATCGAAGATCACTAAAGTATTTTTTTTCTGTCTGAAAGACAGAAGATAGATTTACTAAACTTGAAATTTTGGATTTGTTTATCAGTATTTGATATCAAAACTGTCACATATAAAATTTAAACATTTCCGATCTAAAAAATATGTAAATCCTGTAAAACTAAAATTAAACATTTTCAGGCATTTTAAAAACCAACCATTTTAAAATACATAGATTTTTTTTATCAATATTGATTGTTTCTCCAATTCAATGTTACTTATTTTCGTCGTTTGTTCTTGCTAGTGTTTAATGCAATAATTATTTATAAAGAAAGCATTGACTGCACACAAATGTTTTACAACAAATATTAGCTAAATGTTTATTACATTAAAGGGGATATATATTTTATACGAGATATAGAAAAAAATCAAATATAATTTTTTTGTTCAATCAGTAATGGTAGTAAAATAGTGAAATAATAATTCGCTTTTAGCAGCCAATTTTGGGTAATTTTGTCAAAATAAGCTAGGAAACATCACTGATGAATTATTCACTTGCAAATGAATAATTCGACCTCATTAAATCCGTATTCATGTGAACTTCATTTTAACCTCTTTAGCTGGACATAAGTTACGCATGTAATCAGGTATAATAAGGAAAAGAATGTCAACATTGAAAGAGAAAACAAGGATGAACCATTTGGTTGACTGATTTGATCCACAAAAAAATCATTCTTATACAGGGAGAAACGATAATTAACATACTTTTTAACCTACAATATGAAACCAAAATGACTAAGAAAAATCCAATTGCACGTGGTCACTATCTGTTTATATTTATGTTTATGTTTATATCGGGTTATAAGACCGTCGACAGTCTTCGGAGGTCATCTTGATAGTTAACTGGATGGCGGCTAAACAAAAAAGCACACGAAATGATGATACATGTTATCGAGTCCATGCATTGTTAATTGTTTATTTAAGACTTTTTGTAATTTGAATATACGTTTCAGTTTGTTATAAATGAAATATGATAATTTGAGTAAAATCGGTGAACATGAATTTGACAGCTAATGACCCTTTAAAGTCATATGAAACTTCTAATTTAAAAAACAGTTGACTATGTGCTAATTATAGGTTAGATAATACTTGGTAATGTTTCATGGAGATTTAAAGCCCTAGGCGTAGCCGAGGTTTTTAAATGTTTATAAAATATGACCAAGTATTGTCTGACCAATTAAGAACATATTCACATTTTCGAGTGACATAAAAAAAAAATAGACTCTCATTGTAATAATCGAATTTCTGATATTAGTTCACTTTAAGTGTTAACGTGGTTAGTAAAAAGCGATTTAAATCATATTTAATGGTCATTTCAAAAGATGGAATGAAAGAGCAATGAGATGGTTTTTTGATAACAAAAAAAAAGGATAAATGATTAAAAAAAATGGAAATTTCTTCTGCTACAGGTACAATTTAATCTTATATATCTAAAATTACCGAAAAAAATGCACACAATATTATATAAAGTACGAAAACGAGGTTTTGTAATGGACGTATGAAAAATTGCTCATACCAAATCTTGTGATATTATAGGATTATATTGATTTTTTAGATTATAAAAGTGTCAAAAAATATTGCAATGTTAGAGTGTCCAACCTAGATGTTAAATACTAGAAAACCAGGACGAAAAGCTCGTCATACTTCGTCAGATGCAGAAGTGGAACAGACTCTACCATTAGCAAACCGATCCAACAAAATGTCTAGCTCAGAACAGTTAGCTCATCTGTCTAATGCAAAGGAACTCGGACAAGACAATCCAGTTACAAGGTCAGTAAATGACATTTATGATTTATTGACGAAAGTAATAACCAAGAATCCCTTAGACAATCCATGGAGCACCGAATCACGAATTTAGAAGCTAGCTTTAAGACAGAAATATCAAGTAAAATGAAATCGTTGAAAGATGAAATTAACATTGCTAAGTTTGATAATGAAATACAAAGTCTTAAAAACAAAATAGATACTCTAGAGAAAGGTTAACGCTCAACCAATTCACAATTGTCATCGAACATTACTCACTCTAAACTAGTGTTTACAATATGTACCAAATACCGACACGGGTGATAGTGAAGATTCCCTGAAGGCATATATTAGCGGTATTATTACTTATCTTGGACTGGATTTTAATGTTACTACCGTACAATGCGTAGGATCTATAACACCAATCAACAGACCAAACGATACTTGTTAACTTTGATAATGAATCTCAACGTGTAAATGTACTAAAGAAAAAAAGAAAACTTTTAAAAGACTATCCCATTTACAGTCACGTCTACGTCGAAACTGACAAAACGCGACAGGAATGAATGCAAGAAGCAAACATTCGCAAAAGTATAAAGACTATTCCTACTCTCGAAATTCGTGGTGGTAGGGTAGGAAAAATAGGAAAATTGCAAGTCTTCAAAGTCGAATTTAGAAATTGCAAGTTGGAACTGTAAAGGGTGGTATCGTTCAGAAAATACGAAGACTAGCAGAATTTTAAGGAAACAAATTCTTAGTTCCTTAAATTTTGACATAATAGGAATATGTGAAACTCACCTGCAATCAAATCAATCTATCGATATATTTGGACCCCAATGGTTTGGGAATAATAGTAAGAATATACTTGTGAATTCTTGATGAGGCTCTGGTGGTGTAGATTTTTAGTATCGAAAAGCATCCTTGAGAACTTCACGTGTAGCGTTTTGTGTGATAATTATGAAGACATTCTATGGATATCTCTTAAGTGTACTAATGACATAAATTTCCTTATTAACCTATGTGTGTGTTATTTACAACAGGAACGCTCTAGTAGGGGCAATATTGCACAGGAATAGTATGATGTTCTGTTGTCGCAAATGTATTTGTACAGCGGTTGTTCTAATTTATTTGTATGTGGTGATTTTAATGGGAGAATTGGAAATTATAAGATTTTGATGATAAAATTGATTTTATTCCTCAAAAGTCAAGTATTGACGACGTCCGAAACGCATTTGGAAATCACATTTTGGATTTTATTAAAGATGCACTTGTTATTGTCTCTATAGTATCTTTAAGATTAGGACTCCCTACTGGATGCAAAAAGAATATTTGTTTTTTACCATCTCCTCATTTTATTATTATTCTCTGTGGAGCTAATGATTTGACAGATTTAGAATTGACAGGGAATGGTTTAATTGAAAATGTAAAAATGGTCTACCCTACGTTACAAGGCTTTATTTAAAAAGGTTATTATAATATGGTCTTCAATGCTACAGTGCGATACTGGCATGTTGCACCCTAGAATGCGGGTGCAATAATAGAACAGAACAGAAAAAGAGTGGATTTAGTGGCCAAAAACTTTGTTACAGAAGATGAGGGTAAAGCTATATTACATGAGAACATTAGGGCAAGTAAAGTGTCTTTATACAGAATAAATGGAACTTATTTGTCACAAACTGGAAATCAGGTTTTCTTGAATAATTGACAAGGGTGTGGGGGTTGAGTCTTTCCTACGCACAACATAATAAACTTTTCCTAAGATTCAATAATGAAAAGTTTGTGGAGGTGAGAACCCATGTCAGATTTGGTAGCTGACTTTGGCTCTCATGTGGCGGTCCAGGGAGACTGGTAGTGATTGGGGGATGATTTCACTCGGCCCTTTCTCTGTGCCTCACAAGTTCTAAAATTTGTAGGTTTGGAAAATGTGGTTAGTGGTAACGGTGGGGTCTACAAATGGGTGACTCTGGATCCTTCTCCACCTCATCTTATAGAGGGGAGGCCTACACAAGCCAACAGGTGGGGCACTAATAACTGGAGCATTGGTAATACAAATGTTTTCCCCGGTCACTCCCCATGGTAGGTGGTGGTGTAACCGTGTTTAACTACCAGGGGTTTTATGACACTATGTCAACATAGGTCAGCTGATATCAATTGTGTATAGGTAATCGGTAGTCACCCTGGGGCCTCAACAAAATATTATAGAATACTCTGTAGCCAAAGTAATGCCACAAAGTAAAAATGTATATTCTAGTCATGAAAATGTAAATACAAATTGGTTTAATAAAATGTATGTTTAATTCAAAGGATTGTTTTTGTATAAGTTGTAAATGAAATAAAGAGGATAGAACCTCTACACAAATGAGTAGAATATACAGAAAGTCTGTAGTATTTTAATTTTGGTATTTGTGAATTACAATTAACAACAGACAAAGAGAGACAACGCTAGATTAATTTTTAACATAGTTTAGAAAATACGTCCACAACTCTTGATCGTTGTTCTTCGTCTCATTGCTATTCGTTCAGTATTGATATAGGGTCTTCTTATATGAGTATGGCAATTAAATAATCTTTTAATACCTTTAGAAGCAATAAAACCAGCTTGTGTTCCATTCTCACGACCGTCACTCGGCTAATCGTGAGATTGGTGTGTTAATCTACCGGAGTATGCGGTTATATGGGCGGTTTGTCTGTTAATCGGGTCTGTTATACGTCTGTTAAGAGTAAACTGCACAATTTAATGTTAGACTCTGTTAAATATACAGATTTTTTGGGCATGTCATAAGAACCAAATCAAAAGAAGAAAAGTTTCTGCCAAAATGATATATATCATAGACCATTTTATAGTCTTCGCAGTTTCAGTAAAACTAAAGGCGTCGCGCAAGTATGTGGTGTTTATTCTTATACACATAGCACTATTTTGGATAAAGGCGAAAAAAAAACCAACATTTTTAGATATCATTTAAAGGACACAAAATAGTACTTTGGTTTAAAAAAAAAATTGACATTAATAAATATTTCATAAATTGTGATCTAACGTGAGTAATACCATATTTTAGTGAATATTAGGGGAATGATGTCTGTTAATGGGTTGGTCAAGTAAAATTGTGTCAGTTAAGAGTTATTTAGCCATGACAATAGTTTTGCTACCTTTATATTGTCACATTAAAAAAGTTAAGAATGAGTAGCAAAAATGACAATACGATGCAGCAATATCCCTCTAGTAAGAGCAGTTTTATTTTTACTTTCTTTGCATTTTATTGAAGGGTGTGTCACATCAATATATCGTGATATGAATTGGCCGCTGGAACATGCATGTATGTATACTATGTGGTGTTTATTCTTATACGCATAGCACTATTTTGGATAAAGGCGAAAAAAAACCCACAACATTTTTAGATATCATTTAAAGGACACAAAATAGTACTTTGGTTTAAAACAAAATTGACATTTATAAATATTTCATAAATTGTGATCTAACGTGAGTAATACCATATTTTAGTGAATATTAGGGGAATGATGTCTGTTAATGGGTTGGTCAAGTAAAATTGTGTCAGTTAAGAGTTATTTAGCCATGACAATAGTTTTGCTACCTTTATATTGTCACATTAAAAAAGTTAAGAATGAGTAGAAAAAATGACAATACGATGCACCAATATCCCTCTAGTAAGAGCAGTTTTAATTTTACTTTCTTTGCATTTTATTGAAGGGTGTGTCACACCAATATATCGTGATATAAATTGGCCGCTGGAACATGCATGAATTTATTATAAACGTTTTCAATCAGTCTTTTTTGTGTCTTTACAAAGTCTGCAACATCTATGAATCGGTCATGTGTTACAATGCAGCTGGTTAAATTCCATGCGTTTCCCGATATGCATTGTCTTTTCTGCCTTGTCATCATTATCATTTTCTGCCTAAAGAAATGTCTGTACAAAGTAATTGTTGTTTTCTATTCGTTAGTAAGACGTGTATCTAAACAAAAAATTGACATTTAACTTACTGATGTTTAGCTACATTGCAAAATTTATCTCTGATTTATATACTAGTTACCAATGTAGATGACAAATTGGGGTCATTCATAACAATAAAACAGAATCCACATGATAGATGCGACCATTCTTGTATGAAATTAATATTACTTTGATATTGCACTTTTTGAAAACATTTTTATCAATTTTCAATTTCCCTTGTCTAAATGTATGTTTCATTGTTCATGTGTTGTTTACGTATATTTTATCCACTCGTCTTGAGCCTACCCATTTGTTCCAATAACACTATATAGTAATCAAATTATACTTTTATTGCCATTCATAACTCTCAACAGACCAATTAACAGACCGGGTTTTATACATCAGACCCATTAAGATATCAGTTTTTTTTTTGTTTTATAAAAATTGATTGATGTCACCAAAATACAGACTTTTCGTGTAGATTTTTCACCTAATGATATCAATATGGTTAACAATCATAATGCTTGTTCAAAATATTGGACGCAGGTAAATTTAACCGACTTGTCATTTATGTACATTTTGTGAGTGTAAAATGTGCGTACATTTATTGATGAGTGACTCGCCTTTTCATTTGTTAGATAGTTTATCGAAGCTAGAAAAAAATATAATAACACCGCTGGATTCATTACACTGAATGGTTTTGGCAGACATGTATATAAACTCATCATAGATACCAGGACTAAATTTAGTATATACGCCAGACGCGCGTTTCGTCTATAAAAGACTCATCAGTGACGCTCGAATCCAAAAAAGTTAAAAAGGCCAAATAAAGTACGAAATTGAAGAGCATTGAGGTATAGTTTTTATGATAAAATATATTTTAAAAGTTATACAATGAAACATACTGACCTTGCAATGATTTTCTCGATAACACCTGATTAACAGACTTTAGCTAACCCGATTAACAGACCAACCGCCCATATAGCCGCATACTCAGGTAGATTTACCGACCAATCTCTCGGTTATCCGAGTGACAGTCGTGATTATACCCTACTTTTCATTAATAGGTTTAAATTAAAATGATATTTTACTTTAAATCTGTAGATAGATAGGTTGATGTTTATCGTTACTTTCAGCACTATTGTGCGATTTCGTGGTTGTCTATTTTCATTGTTGGAGGAAGCCGGATTGCCCGAAGAGAACCAACAAGCTTCATCAGAAAAAAAACTGACAATTTTTACTACTTAGACCACTCGGTCATCGAAAAATAATCTGTCGACAAACATGATTACCATATGCTTTGGCTTTGAACATCATTGTGAGCATATCCTCAATCAGCGAACACTCAGCAATAAGATTAAAGAATTCATCGATACAAAAACAAATACCAATGTTATAGTTTCTTTATATAGCATAAGTTGAAGGTTTCAGTTAAAGTGAACGAGCCAAACGGTACCGAAAAATGGTAAAACATGAATTAAGGTGGTTGACTACTAACATTTGAGCGTCCACTTCATTCGTAATTTTATCAAATACACTACACGCGCTACTACGATTTGTTGAACTTATTTGTCATTAGAGGACTTTGGTGTCTGTGATAGTTTTTCCATCGCCTTTTCCACTCGTTTTGCATATATAAGCTTGACATTTTGTAAAGATGTGTGACTATTGTTTATGACAAAATGTTAAGCTTTTTTAAAGATATTTTTTGGTTTTTGGGTGTCATTTGATAACTACATTGACTTATATCCAATATATATGCACCCCTGAAAAAACAAAAACAGAACAGCCATGATACCCTTTCTTGCTTTTTCTCGGGGAAAATTTGTAAATTTGTAAATAAGTTGTAACATTTGCTCCATTCGTTTGACGTGTTTGAGCTTTTAATTTTGCCATTTAATTAGGAACTTACCGTTTTGTATTTTCTTCAGAGTTCAGTATTGTTGTGATTTTACTGTTTTTTCCTAAACAACATTTATGTACGTTTCAACAATCAAGTTTATCGAAAAGTTGTTGGTATTCCTGTTGGCACCAAGTGTGTCCCTTTAAGACCACACTTGTTTCTGTACTGTTGGCAATCACAGTTAATGGTCAAACACAATAAAACCATTTTCTGATTGCAACTAATCGATATATTCACTTACACTTACCGTTATCTTGGATCATATTGTTTCGTTAAATAATGAAGAGTTCTCTTAATATACTGCACACATTCACATAAAGAAACTTTCTTTAAATGAATCAAATGTAAACACCAATATAACTGTCTTTTCCTAGATTTAGATATTCCAGTTTTACACGGGAAACTCTAATCAAAATGTTTCGACAAAAGGGAAGATTTTTCAAAGTTTTTTTGGCCACATATTACGGTGTTTATATATCTCAACTGGTTGGCTATGCCCGTGTCTGTAGTGTGACGTTTTAGTTACAATGAAGAAGATCAATGCACGAATGATAAATTATCAAGTCAATTTTGTTCTGAATTTTGGTTGAAGAAAACTGACTGTAAACGGGTAGCACGTCCTAATTTGTATTATTGTTAACTGAGTCCGAAAACGTAGATACGTTTCAAGTAAACTTTATCAAAACGATTAGCAATTCAACACTAAATAGAT
The DNA here is from genome assembly GCA_019925275.1 of Mytilus edulis. Lineage (NCBI taxonomy): Eukaryota > Metazoa > Mollusca > Bivalvia > Mytilida > Mytilidae > Mytilus > Mytilus edulis. Next base: position 63,490,714 of record CM034349.1, read on the forward strand.
TTTTCAATATTGTTTTATCAGTATACATACTTGTATTGACTTCGTCTAAAAAAAATCAAAACAGAACTACTAACCATTGTTATATATATATATATATATAAATACATGCACGGTCCTAAAATTTGCCGACACATTTAAAAAAAAAATTGTTTCTCATAAGGATCATTTGTAAAAAACAAAATATGTTGGAAATATTTACCCTTAAGTGTCCTAGTTTTGATTTTTTATATGAAAAGGGTAGGTTTGAAAGAGTTTGACTTAGGTATTTTGTATAAAGAATTTGTTTTTATTTTAAACGGCATCCACTCGTATGGTAGACCCAGTTTCAACTTTAAATGATCCAATTTGACTTGACTATGAATATGTCCATCCTATCCGACAAAAAAGACAATCAGAACACGTCTTGTAGATCAGAGAGTATGACAAAATATATATTTGATTTTTTTTTCACGAATTGAAAATTTAACCTATTTCGATAGCGGCGCAGAAAGGTCACATAACACATCTACTAATAATCGCGATAACACCCAGATGGCCATGTAACATTAATAAACAACAAGATAAACTAAATAGATAACTGATTTTGACAAAGGCAAGCTCGATAAGTTATGGTTGAGATATACAAAACAACGTCGTCATGAGTATTAATTATGTAATCAATAGCATTTTAGCACTACAAAGATATCCGTGAGATAAAACAAATACTTTATATGTAAAACAAAATGTTCAACATAACTTTTATAACCCATCATGACTTCCAAAGATGATCAGTTGCCTGCACAACTTTGTGTTGTTTGAGAGGTTTTCAAAAATAATTGCTGGATACATTGAAAGGTGTCTCATATCCTTACAGGTTGCAATTCTGTAAATATAGACAATGCAATTTCCCTAAGGAACTTCCTTTGAGGCTAAAACTGTGCCTATTTCACTATGAAATTGGTGAAAAAGATTTATATCCCAGAACGGAAAGTTTATATGCACTTCTATTTTATTCAAAGGTAAAAATGCAGGGATGTGCGTCATATTTTCAACATGTATATGCCCTGAACTCCTAAAGAGTTAAATTTAACTTATACTAAAATTCTGTATTACCCCTGCCTCCACTTAAAGACCTCATAAAAATTTTCGGCTTTACTGTTTTCTATACTGGTAACATTCATAAGTCATGTCTCTATGAGGTTAAACATAAAGATCATATATTGGAACCAGTACGTAAACAAATTAACATATCTATGAATATTATAGTCAGCACGTTTTGTGCTGACATGAATTATCATTCATATGGTTATATTTATAAATTAACTGTCTACAAAAATTTTAATTTTTTAAATACTAAGGCCTTTATACCTCAGGCATAGATTACCTTAGCTGTATTTGGCAAAACTTTTAGGAACTTTGGTCCTCAGTGCCCTTCAACTTCGTACTTTATTTGGCCTTTTTAACTTTTTTGGATTCGAGCGTCACTGATGAGTCTTTTGTAGACGAAACGCGCGTCTGGCGTATATTCAAAATGCAGTCCTGATATATATGATGAGTTTATATATATCTCCCCAAAAGAGGCGTGGCTTGTGAACCAGCTCTATTTACAAAGTTCAACGCTTAATAGTTTAACAAACGATAACGGTTTTCCTCCACTTTGAAATACAACACGTTTTGAGGAAAATACATACCTATCCGAGGACTATAAATCACATCCGTTATCAATACGATTTCACTTGTCGTAAATATGCTTTTGTATTTTTGTGTTTGCTGTGTGTGCACGTGGGAGTCTAGTTTTGTTTGTCTTTTTTCTCATCGTTTTAATATGATAGTTATATGTCCACTTTGAAAAAAGTTGAGATAGGTTTAAATTTGATATTAAAAATATTTCCCTTTACAACTATGAAACGAGATTTCTACACTCTACGAGTTTTTGTCAGAACACTGTTCCATCTACACACTCCCATAACGTTATAATACCTTATTCATCTAGTTTTCATAGTGCTGTATCTCCACTTTTGTTTCACGTAATGTTGATGTTAAATAGTTGTTATTCAAATTATCTTACTCGTGCTATGCTTCGATTGTTGACATGGCTTGAACTCAATCTATGAGCAATTCGTAACAAATCCAACAGCCTAGAACTGGGGATATTACACAGTTGAAAAAAGTCCGTAGTCTATACCAAATGGAAATACAGGGACACATTTCTCAAATAAAATCAATTGAAGTAAATTGTTCTATCTCCATAAAAAGGGATACTTTATTTATCTACGTTGCTTGTCTATTAAAAATCACGATGTTGCCATTTTGCTCTGACATTCGGACAAATTAATCTAACTATCCACTGAAATTTGACTTTCTTTTTCCACAATAGTATATATGAAACGATCTTTTCGCCGTGCAATTATTTTTATAAAAAAATGCATTTGATAGTTTGAATAAATTAGTTTTCTATGTTGTGGTTTTTGTGCCATTCTTTGTCTGTTGAATTGTTCTTTTTTGGCTATGGCGTTGTCAGTTTATTTTTGACTTTTCATATATGGCACAGGTAAGTCAAATATAATATCTGAGTCCACAACATCGATTTTTCTTGTAACGAAACGAATTCAGAACATTCATTCACAAACGAAAAGAATATCTTCACACTATCATTTGACATACATTAAGAAGGCTTAAATTTAATCAACAGGATACACTCAATGTACCTACACTACACTAATTTGACTTAAATATACAATAAAGTTAGGTGAACAAAAAGTACATGCAATCAAATTTTAGTGTACTTTATTTATATCATTGATTAATAATTTGTATCTTCCCCTAGCTCTCCGTTAACTCAAATTTCAGTTTGTACATATGACAAGGTACAGTCTGGGACTTATTTGGACCTGTAAATGTACGGAAAATAAACTGGTAGGATAAATATTATTTGTTTTATTCCTTAACATTAAAACGAAGGCTTTTGAAAGTGGACATTTGTCAAGCATTGATGATACAATATGTACGTGACGTCAAAACGGAGATTTTTCTGATTATTAGAAAAACAAAGATCTAATTTAAGAAACATTTTGGATAAATAAACATAGAGCACAGGCGTCGTCCAAACTAATTGTTGGCCAGTGAATAGATAAACATGAATTACACATGTTACATATGATTTAACTCAGTTTGTAAAACTATAAGAAATACACAGTAGTAAAAAGTATACATTTTGAATATACCACTGTCAGAAAAAAAAACATTTCCCTTACTGTCAATTGAACAGCAACTTATGTTTCGAACAAAACAATAAACTCACAGAAGATTGGATATTTCATATATATTAACTTACAAAAAGTTTCAATGTACAGATTTGAGTAAAAAAGAGAGAAAAGAAACAGACATGCGTTGGACTATGTAAAATAAGTGTTTTGCCTAACTGTTACTTACTTACAATTCAATTCAAATACTTTTAAAATTGCATTGATCTTCTGTATCATTCATTTAATACTTAGGTATTTTCTTTATTTGTTGATATTTTTTCTTAAATTACAATTCTTTTCTTATATATTACATATGTAAGTTTTTCCATGTATTTTCTATGTACATGAGTGAAGGTTTGAGATCTCAAAAGAAAAATAATGTAACCAATGTTCATAATATCTGTACGAAGTCAGGAAACTCGTTTGTGGTTGTTTTTAATTATTTTGAACTTTTCATTGAAGGAATTTTAAGTTGCTGAAACAAATGTTCAACAATCTTGATATGTGTTTTAAATCTGCTCCGTAGTACAGAACATTATTTGAATGCAGAACAGCGTTATTTCTATAACGTTGGGACAATATGCAGCATTAATGTGGTAGGTATCGTTTCAATTTGTTTGATTGGTTGCATTTTAATCGATTTTTGTATCGATAACGGTATCATATTTATTTTTAAAAAAAAACGCGAAAAGAGAAAACCAAGAACATCCCTCATTAATGAAATATCCTTTTAATTCTGTAAATTATAGATACGTTTTTTGGAAACAAAAATATATATATGAAAAAAACTCCAAGGCGATTTCATATAAGGGGAAGTCCATAAAAACTGACAAAATCAAACGCTATCAATTAACGAAACAAGTGAAAAACAAACAAAATTGAAAATTATTTTCTTTAAGTAAATCTATCCACTAAGTAGTTTAGGTACAATTTTAAGAGATTAAATTTTAATTCATTCGTTGTCGTATTAGAAATTTTCGCACCTTTCCTTAGATTAATTTGGCTTATAGGGACTCTTTTTCATATATTGAGTCTGGCGTATATACAAAATTTAGTCCTGGTATCTATGATGAGTTTATTTACAAACACTGGGTCGATGCCACTGCTGGTGAAAAAAAAATTCCCCGAGGGTATCACCAGCCCAGTAGTCAGCACTTTTTGTGCTGACATGAATTATCATTGATATGGTTATATTTATAAATTAACTGTTTTCAAAATTTAGAATTTTTGAAATACTAAGGCTTTTCTACCTCTGGCATAGATTACCTCAGCTGGATTTGGCAAAACATGAAATATTATGAATACTTTTATATTCTAAGATAAAACTGACGCAAGATAACCAGTTGATAGTCAATCATGCAGACCATAATACTAAGGCTTTTCTACCTCTGGCATAGATTACTTTAGCTGGATTTGGCAAAACTTTTAGGAATTTTGGTCCTCAATGCCTTCAACTTCGTACTTTATTTGGCCTTTTTAATTTTTTGGATTCGAGCGTCACTTATGAGTCTTTTGTAGGCGAAACGCGCGTCTGGCGTATATACAAAATGTAGTCCTGGTATCTATGATGAGTTTATTTTCTACAGCAATGACATTTAAAAGTTTTCATTTGAGCAATGCTGATAAAGTTTAATCAAGAACAGTGCTTCGGACTCATAACCTTTATAAAGTGTTATTTTCATTTATTGACACTGGGTCGATACCACTGTTGTTGGACTGTTAGTACCGAAATACAATATAAGTTCAGAAGTCAGTGATACGGTATTTTCATGGTTTATATATAAGTTTCTAAAACTCTGCATACAAAGTTGACCTTAGATAAATTATAAACCTAGAAAAAAGTGCTAAGAACGCATATATTTTTTAACTCTGTCACTAAAAATTCAAATAAAAGTCTTATTTTCTGACGGAAATGAATGGGTAAAAATATGACATCATTTGAAATCGTTTTATAAAAAAAATCGTAAATGTCATGCATATACAGTTTATATATAGAAGCGATTTCCAAACCGTTTTAAAAATGCCTTTTAAATACATATATATTTAAAAGTTATAAAAAATCCTTATAAAACCAATTGGTCCCTGGTTTTAAATGAAAGGCGAAAGATACCAAAGTAAAATTCAAACTAATAAGTCAAAAACAAACTCAGAATGACATGGCAAAAACGAAAAACGACAAAAAGACAAACAACAGTACTCAAAACAAAGCATAGAAAACTAGAGACTAAGCAACAACCGGGGTGATTCCAGGTGCTGCATATGTGGTACCAATCGTGTTGCTCATATAGATACAAACCCGTTGATGAGTTTAATTCAGTAGTTCACATTGGAGGAAAAGAGGACGGTTTGAAACATATTTATTGTCATCTGTGAAAAAGATATTTCTTAACGGAGACCGACTGGAGTTGTTTTGTTGTTATTTTGGAAACTCCATCTTCATTTACTAAAACAATTTTGTTTAAACACTTTTTATTGATCAAGCTAGAAAATTAATGTGTAAATGACGGACGGATGATTGTTCCCATTTTACGTGAATGATATTTGCGTGCCACACAAAAGGCTTTTGAATGTTGAAATGTTTCATTCATCTAAATGAAGCAGAGGACGTTTTGAAGGTTTTTGTTTCTGTACTTCTGTATTGTTTGCACCTATATACTATAATTTACCTGTAAAATTTTGCGTTTGTAAATGATTTAAATTTCGTACGTCCAAGCCGCTTTTTTTGCAAACACATTCAACGGGTACACTCAAACTCAAATATTTGAAAGCCAAGGATATATCACACCTCAAAACGTTAGATGCACCTAATACATGACAAAGCAAAATAAGGAAATTTCACAAAAGTATGCAAAATCATGTCAGTACCGAAGCAAATACTACCCATTAATAACCTTTGGAGGTTAGCAGTACATTAGCTGACAGTTAAGTGAAGCTTGTGGAGATCTGTTTACCCTTCCGGATCACCTGAGATCACCCCTAGTTTTTTGTGGGGTTCGTACTGCTTATTCTTTAGTTTTCTATGTTGCGTCATGTGTACTATTGTTTGTCTGTTTGACTTTTTCATTTTTAGCTCACCTGGCCTAAAAGGCCAAGTGAGCTTTTCTCCTCACTTGGCGTCCGGCGTCCGGCGTCCGGCGTCGTCCGTCGTCGTCGTTAACTTTTACAAAAATCTTCTCCTCTGAAACTACTGGGCCAAATTAAACCAAACTTGGCCACAATCATCATTGGGGTATCTAGTTATAAAAATGTGTCCGGTGACTTGGCCAACCATCCAAGATGGCCGCCATGGCTAAAAATAGAACATAGGGGTAAAATGCAGTTTTTGGCTTATAACTCATAAACCAAAGCATTTAGAGCAAATCTGACAGAGTAGAATTGTTAAACACGTAAAGATCTATCTGCCCTGAAATTTTCAGATGAATCGGATAACCCGTTGTTGGGTTGCTGCCCCTGAATTAGTAAATTTATGGAAATTTTGCTGTTTTTGGTTATTATCATGAATATTTATATTATAGATAGAGATAAACTGTAAACAGCAAAAATGTTCAACAAAGTAAGACTTACAAATAAGTTAACATGACCGAAATGATCAGTTGACCTCTTTAGGAGTTATGGCCCTTTATAGTCAATTTTTAACCATTTTCCGTAAATCTTAGTTATCTTTTACAAAAAATCTTCTCCTCTAAAACTACTGGGCCAAATTAAACCAAACTTGGCCACAATCATCATTGGGGTATCTAGTTATGAAAATGTGTCCGCTGACTCGGCCAACCATCCAAGATGGCCGCCATGGCTTAAAATAGAACATAGGGGTAAAATGCAGTTTTTGGCTTATAACTCAAAAACCAAAGCATTTAGAGCAAATATGACATGGGGGTAGAATTGTTAAACAGGTGAAGATCTATCTGCCCTGAAATTTTCAGATGAATCGGATAACCCGTTGTTGGGTTGCTGCCCCTGAATTAGTAAATTTAAGGAAATTTTGCTGTTTTTGGTTATTATCATGAATATTATTATAGATAGAGATAAACTTTAAACAGCAAAAATGTTCAGCAAAGTAAGATTTACAAATAAGTCATCATGACCGAAATGGTCAGTTCACCTCTTTAGGAGTTATGGCCCTTTATAGTCAATTTTTAACCATTTTTCGTAAATCTTAGTAATCTTTCACAAAAATCTTCTTCTCTGAAACTTCTTTGCCAAATTAATTCAAACTTGGCCACAATCATCATTTTGGTATTTAGTTTAAAAATGTGTAGCGTGACCTTGGCAACCAACCAAGATGGCCGCCATGGCTAAAAGTAGTACATAGGGGCGATATGTAGATTTTGGCTTATATCTCTGAAACCAAAGCATTTAGAGCAAATCTGACGGGGGAAAATTATTTATCAGGTCAAGATCTATCTGCCCTGAAATTTTACAGACAAAACAGACAACCGGTTGTTTGGTTGCTGCCCCAAAATTGTCAGTTTACTCCTTAAGGAGTTATTGCCCTTTGTAGTCATTTTTTACAATTTTCATAAATTTTTGTAAATTTTTGTAAATTTTTAGAATATATTTTCCACTGTAATTACTTGGCCAAGTTTATTATAGATAGAGATAATTGTAGCAAGAAGAATGTCCAGTAAAGTAAGATCTACAAACACATAATGATCACCAAAACACAATTTTGTCATGAATTTATCTGTGTCCATTGTTTAATATGCACATAGACCAAGGTGAGCGACACAGGCTCTTGAGAGCCTTTAGTTTGTAAATGTTTTAGAAAACATAATTTGTAATCGATTAGAATTAGATTATTATCACTAAGTAAACATGTTAAAAACTGTTATACAGTTGTTAAGTACACATTGACATTCAAAACGGAAGTCAAATGCTTCCTTGTTGATAATTAAATAAGCGAAGAAGAAGAAAACAATGGTTAGAATTTCTATTTGAGCAGTTTCTCATTCAGGGATTCTTCATGGTTGAGTATTTGACGTACATAAATTTGATATTGATTTTACCGATTTAGTGAGAGAAAGGTAGTTGCATTCTTTCCCTTAAACATGTTACGTAAATACGGTGCAAAAACCCTGAATTCTGCCATATTTAAACACACGGAGGTCAATCTAAAACTTTTTTTATCATTTAAACATGAATATATTGCTTATTATTAATTAACTACACTGTTATTGGACTTAATATGACAAAAACTGCCTATATAATATAAGGTGTAAACTCGGCCAATGCAGAATAACTCGTCAAATACAGATTTTTTTCTGTATTGGCCGAGTTATTCTATATTGGCCGAGTTGACACAAATACAGGATTTCGGAACGTCCCTAGTTTTTACATCAAAAGTCACGTTAAACACAAACTGAAAGTAAATAGTTGTTTGGAAGACGCAGTTTTCATGTAGTCATTTTAAACAGGCTAAAAAGTTCAGTATGACATATATTTCAGGCTAAAGACGGGCACATTCATTTAAAAAGCATTTTGAAAGCAGACGATGGAAGATCATGGAATTATTTCAGGTTTGTTATTGTTGAAGACAAGAAGGAATAAGACTAACAATGAAACCGTGCAAAACAATACACAAACGTGTAAATATAACGCATGCAAAAACTATTTCAATACATTATTTGATTTTTTTAATCAGGTAATCGTCAATAAGGAAGAATTACATCTATATGATATTAGAATATTGATTCTTATTCCCGGGCATAAGTTTATTTTAAGATTTCCGTGTTTGTTCATTATGCTAAATTAATATAATTGATCTGCATTTGGGGTAGGTGGTAAAAGGGGTCCGGATCTCGAAATCCCGGGCTTAAAAACACGAAGTCCCAATTTCCCGAATTTAAATAAATTTATATCCCGACATCGCGAAAAAAGAATTCCCAGATCCCGAAAGGGTTAATCCCGAAATCCCGAACTTAATTGCATAATATTAATTTACGCACAATCCATGTAAAAAGGGAAACTTGTATGTTATATTTTTTATAGCAATCTAAAAGAAAAAAATATGTGAAAAGACAATTCCATGATACACATATCAGTGATCAACAGCGTGTGCACGTGGTTGAACTTTAACTTGACTCCACTCACAATAATATTAAATGCTAATAAAAGATGTCCACTGCACGAGATTTTTTATATGGCGGGAAATGACGTAACAGTAAACACAGGTGACCTTACTGAACGACCGTGGGGAAATCCATTCATGATTAAATTTGATGTGGAATGATTGACAGTATTGTGCTTTAGTTTTAAGGCTCTTGATCGATTTACCAGAATAGAAATTTAATCGATTTTACATACATGTATAATCAAAACAAGATTTAGTCTTCTTTAATTATTTTTGTTTTATTTTTATCAGTCATTTCCCGGATTCCCATTTAAATAATCTATTTGGAGACCTCCTTTAAACTCGGGGGGGCCACTTGCTATATAATTAGTGGTAGGGATGAGCCGCTGGAATAGGTCACTTTTTCATGCTCTATGATATATGAAAAGGGTGAGAAATTCAGATTAAATATATCAATAGGTTGCTATTATCACTTGCTTGATTATATCATAAGTATCTGAAACTAATCAGATGTCCGTATTTATTCTTGATGCGGTTAAACCACATTCGTAAATGCATCAGTTATTTGTCAAACCAATTATACTCTATTTATTCTGATGTGGTATTTCCACTGATGCCAGTGATAGATGCAATAAATCCAACTATTTTGACATTTGCACCTAATTGACATTCAAGGGTTTGTATACATAAAACATGATAACAATTATTTAAAGAAATTCCATTGTGACAGCGTCCTTTAAGAGGGAACGGCAATGAAACTTTTTATCAGTTTTTAATTAATATTTAAACATGTTAAAATCAGTGAAGGTGTTACACTCTGGGGTGATATTACATTTATCTGACCACAGATGTAATACCATCTATGATCTGACCAAACGTCTTTTATATGTATTGTATTTTAGAATTGAAATATCTTCATAATGAAAGATGTAAAATGGGCAATAAGAAAAAAGTGTTTAAGATGTGACGAATTTATTGGAAAAGAAGGTGATATTATTGCGACTATTTTGCTTCTTAACAAGATGATGAGCGGGGAAAATATTGAAATATATCTATAGGTCTGTTTTTTGTTAATTAATATATGACAAGGTATATATTTTTGATTAACAAAATATATGAAAAGGGTGGGGTACTTGATGTCTCAGCTGCTCACCCCTACCAAAAAAAGTTTGAAGTGGCCCCCCCGAGCCTTTAAACTTCGGAAATAATACAACATCGATTTAAAAAATCAGAATGGCAAGAAGTACGACGAAAAAGATAACGACTAGTACGACGTCCTAGCCTTCAACCCCATTGGGGTAAAAATGTGCATTTATTCAATAAACTATATAAGGTTAAACTTTAATTTTCGTGTATCGATTGATACAATTCGTAAAATATATTTATAACACCGGCGATTTTCATAAAAAAATTCAGACATGAAAATAGAAAGGCATTATCACGAGTGTCAATAATTTAAAAAAAATTAAAAAATAGGAATCGAAATATGATCTCGGCGTTATAAATATTGTATTAAAAGAAACCAATTGTTTGACTTTCAAAGAGATTAACGGGAAATATGTCAAAATATAAAGCACGAGTGATCTGTCTGACCAAAATGTTTCACTTGCGAGAAATGATTGACAGGTGTGAATAGATGTAGAGGCTCCGACGGGGAAAGTTGTATCAAAAGGAAAATAACTTAATTCACAATCCCTATACAGATTTTATAAATACGACATGTTGGCCTTATACTTAAAATTGAGTTTCTAATAATAACATATGAAGGAACAGGACGTGAAAAGGGGGAAATAATATAACTGTAATGTGTAACCGGGCGGGGACGTTTAGATATTTTTATCCTCGGGTTCGTACCAGTTTCCTGAGATTTGAAAAGCAACTCAAAAGTTCTAAAGTCAATAAAAAGTTTACACTATCACTATTAAATATGAAACAAATACTATACTACATAAAACGAATTGCAACACCTATCAACCTAACCCGAACGTGTTGAATTAAAACTGTTTAAAACCCTTTCAGTCCAATACTGTTTAAAACCAACTGTTTGAAACTATAGTCTGAAACCTAAATGCATGGAACTTTTTTGAAACATAAATGTATGAAACTGGTCTGAACCATAAATGTATGGAACGGGTCTGAAACCCAAATGTATGAAACTGGTCTGACGGTTTGGAACTATTGTCTGAAACCTAAATGTTTGGAACTGGTCTGAAACCTAAATGTTTGGAACTAGTCTGAAACCTAAATGTTTGGAACTAGTCTAAGACCTAAATGTTTGGAACTGGTCTGAAACCGAAATGTTTGGAACTAGTTTGAAACCGAAATGTTTGGAACTAGTTTGAAACATAAATGTTTAAAACGGGACTAAACCTTAATGTATCAAACCGGCTGAAACCTGAATATATAAAACAAATGTATGGAAACTATTCAAACTGTTGTAAACTTTCGACGTATGAAACTTTATTAAAATATGTTTATAAAACTGTTGGAATAGGGTAGCACTAAGGTATGGTTTAACAGCAAACACTCACTGCAATAGTGAGAGATGTGGAACGCAAAACCTTAGCACTAACCCTATTTATACAACTTCTACGGAACCGAAACTATTTATATTTTCTCAACAGGTTTCAAACACTCCACTTTGTTTGACAAATCCTGCTACTCGTCTTTAAATATTAACGGTCCTACCTTCTAGTCTTCTTCCATCAACGTCTCTGATAAGAATGACAATTTACACTGAATAGCTACCCACTATTTATACTTCTAACGCGGACCTCGAAGAGAGCACCCTAGCAACAACTGTACAGGTAAAGCGTCTGATAGCAACCAAGGATAAAGGGATGATTTTAGATACAGTTTTCAACGATAAAAAGATGATATGGGAAACTAATAGAGATATCGGAAAATATATAACTGTAGAACTATTATTATATTCTTAAACAGTAAATTCGTAACATTACCATCAACGAAAACTCGTATAATTTACGGGATTGAAGTCTCAACAATTTAATTTAAACTTCTATTGAAAACAGTCTTGGTTGTTATTAGGCTTATTATTTTGAATTAGATGAAATATTTACGGTTTACAAATACAAATACAAAATGGTTTATTGGCACAAAACTATTGAAATAATTGGCAACACAATATATTGTTAAAAATCTTCTTTATTTCATTTTCAAATTATAAAAAAAATAAAATGGTATTTAATTTTAATTTTAATTCTTATATTTAATTTTAATTTTAATTCTTTAATATATTTAATTTCAATTTTAATTCTTTCTCTTTGAATACAAAACAATATTTTACATGTATCTATCCTCCATAAATACTAATATATCTGTACAGGTAAAATTTAATTCTAATCAAGCTGGTACAGATTGATTTACGACCTTCCACTTGGATATTGCACAGCAGGTGTTTATTACACTGGGACAACTGTCCGACCAGTCTGACATCTAGACGGATTAAGACACCCATAAAAATAAGTCCCTACCCGTACTGTACATCAGATTCCTGACTTAGGACAGGTGCAAACATTTGCAGCGGGATTAAACGTTTTGTTTGCTTCATTTATTTAAGGTAAACTAAACTCTCCACAGACACTATGATCAAAATTGTGTACATCAGACGCGCACAAAAAGATACAATAGATAAAAGAACAAACTGTCATCTATAAAAAAGCGAAACAAAAAAATTATGCAAGACGAGGTTCATGCAAAATGGCAGCTGCGAGATACGGGTCTTAGAGTCATTAGTTGTGTTTACATTTCTTTTTTTAGCACTAAAAGACATAAAGGCCTTAAACTAGTGAAGCGAGTATATTCATATTAGCACAACAATGGCCGAAGACACAATACCTTCACCCTTAAAACGATCGTTCTCTCCAGGATTAGAGGACGAAGTTACTGCAATAGAGACAAAAGCTGCTCGCACAACAGGTACTGTTGAAATTGTGGATGTTAGAATAATAGCGAAGCAATATGTGTTTTATCTCCATCAATAGTAGTTTAGCATATTGTTAACTAGTCTGTTCGTCCGTATGTCTTTTTGCTCGACCGTCTGCTATGTTTGTATCCCCAACTGCTTCTAAATTGACTGAGTTTACTTACATAACGTACTTTTGCACATTCTAAGTCATATCTTCACACTATTATATATATATTTTGGGATTCATTTTGGCATAGCCCAGATTTAGTCATATCAGAAAAAACAGGTCACATTTTTACCTACTACTCATACTAACATCTCACTAGAATTTTTTTTAAACTTTTCTAACAATATTCACGTTTTAATGTCATTGTGTACCTCCATTTTCTTTAATTCTTTGAAACTCTCATATAAGATAATGAAAATAATACGGAATTGCAAAAAGAGGAGGTGGAAAAGGGGGGGGGGGTGATCAATTTGTGAGCGTTGCTGTCGTAACTTCTAGTTCTTAACAATGTGTATTTGACAAACAAGTATATTAAATGTGTTATAATTGTTATATGAGTTCCAAAATTTCTTGCAGGCGCCTTCATAAGTGAATTATGTGGCAATCATCTTTTTTATTGATCGCGTTAATATATGTCTGATTTTGTAACCAATATCACAATATGGCAACATTTACACGCATAACACACACACTTACCACGTTATCATTATTTACCTTTGCCGGTATTTGAAAATGAGACATTTTAATCTTACATAATCAAGCATAACATTAATGTTATTAATAAGTCTATAGATTTTTATCTGGTTGTTGCAAATAAACAGACAATTCAAAAGAAAATGTTTTCCATATTAGTATTAAAAATAAAAATATGCAATTTTGTCTTCGAGTTTTACCCTTTTCAACTTTTTTCTTACTTTTTATATCGGAAAGCAAATTACTTTTAAAACCTCCGAAAGTTAATATTGTAACATCAAAGGCAATAATTAATCCTTAAAATGAGTTCAGTTTTTATTTTTTTGCATCATTGATTGAACACCATTAGTGTGTCATTGTGTAAGCTTCCTTTCGACATTGGTTCTGGCTATTTACAGGAAATCATTAAGTGAAAGGACAACACGAGTAGTATTTTTAAAGTGGGAGGTATATAGTGACAGGGGAGTTCGTATACCCATCCGTCCGTTTGTTCGTTTTTTCTTGCTTTCCATAGTCTGTTCCGATTTGTGTCCGTTCTTGTTTGCTTGTCAGAATTTTGTGAAAGTTTCAACAAATCTTAATCGTATGATGTTCTTCTGTATCCTTATTCATATGAAGGACTATTTATTGAGGTTTACTTAAGATGCAAAGGAGATTGTCTTACACTCTATAGTCCACATTTATATCCACTTCTCCTCTGAAAGTCTATTCTAGATTTACTAAAACTTTCTAAGACTCTGTACTATATATTCCATTTTGCATCCTTATTTTGTTTTGACTCAGATAGGGATGTTTTTTGGGGGGTAGGGGAGGGAGGCGTATGTACTCTTAGCTAATCAACTGGACTCTTAAAGGGATGATGTATCATTATTCAGGCTTGATCACTTTACTTATATTTTTACTTAGAATATCGTTAGTTAATAAAAAAAAAATTAAAAACGAGCAAAACTATATAAACATATCATGAAAAAATTAGGAGACCTTTGAACTTAGATCTTTTACTCATAACTATGGAACAAACGTTTTGCTAATTAAAATGAATTTTATATATGTGTTTTTTAGAGCAGTCCGTTTGCAATCACATTTTAACTCAACATGCAGAATCAGAAAACTGTTATCGAATTAATTAAGATATGCATAAAACATAGCTTTATTTATCAATCTGGCCTTGTAAAACAACACCCTTGTAAGTTGTAAGAAAATTTATCAATGATTTGAAATAACAGAATGTATCTTCCTCATGCATAGCTCTGATTATATGTCCGGATTTGGCATTCCCTCTGCAACTGCTTGGTTTTATCAACTCTACCGTTTGTTTTAGGTTTTGAATGGATAAGTATTTTTGCATTTCATCAAAAAAGTATGAAAAAAGAAAGACTACTGAAAATGATTTATTTAGGTGCAGGCGTTACCACACTTCAGAAAAACGGTGAAAAGTCGTCATGATAGGCCATTTGAGAGACCTCAAGGATACCTCACTATGTCTAGGAGAACTGAACGATTTTAAAACCTTTCTATTTCAGTCCTTCACACCTAATCAATCATTAAAGACCATCAAGTTTACTTTTTATATCTTTGATTTTTTTTATGTCTCAAATACTACAGTACATACATGTATATGCCTGATATCAGTGACGGATCCAGAACTTTTTCTAGGGGACTGCTGACTGACTTAAGAGGGACCCGCTCCAGTGATTCCCTATTTAATCAACCACAAAAGGGGACCCCTATGAATATGCTAGCTTTGCATCTATGAATCTCAGGTTTTTCAATAACAATAAGTTTTATTGTATTGCAACAGCATTATTGTCTCATGTACATTTACCCCACGTTATCAATATAAAATGGTTGAGTGTTTCACATTGTATATTTAAAAATATAAAAATGTTTAGAAATAAACGTTTATTAAATGATAAATAAATACAGTCATAAAAATAATGTTAAAATAAAACATACGTATAAAATATTTTAAATAATTTAAGAGTACTATTGTTAAAAAGTCCAAGTTTAAAGTAAAATCAAGTCAAATAGTCCTCTGTCCCATACATGTAAATCCTCAAAATAGAAATCCTGCTCTTCTTATTCCTATTGTTATCTGAAAATATATAATATATGCAGATGATATTATCAAATGAAAATAATTTCGAACTTTTCTACAGTTGTTATATGAAATTATAATATATTTTAATTGTCTACAAATTTCTATGTGGTCCAAGAATGAAAAGGTTCACATTTAAATTGGAATTGAATGTTTTTTATTTGAATTTTACTAATGGAAAACTAATCAGATGTGAATAATTGCCAATGAGACAACTATCCCAAAATACTCATTTGGAGTGGATATATAGGTATTTTTTTGCTACATGAGAAAATCTCATAATGTATATACTATGATTGTTTTCAGATGTTTGTTATCATTTCATTTAAATTGAAATCCTTCTTATTTTAATCTTAAATAATCAAAAGGAGGTTTATATGATTCAACAAAAATAAAGAAATTATTTTAGAATTTTGATGTAAATAATTGATATATTTTTAATGACTTTATATTATATGTCAAAGAAGGAGGTGGGGGATGTTGCAGGGGTCCTGATCCCAAAATCCCGGGCTAAAAAACATGATCTTCTGAGGACCCAAATTTAAAAAAAAAAATCACGAAAGAAAATCCTGAGCTTAAAAACACTCAATCCAAATGTCCCGAAAAAGTCCTGCCCTCCATCAAGAAAAGTTAATAATCATATACAGCAACACAAATTTTCTATTTATTTATTCATTTACTTCAATATCTTAAATCCATCAACATAATAACATATCAATCTTTTAATAGGTATATTAAATGTTTAAATAAAGTATTACTTAATATGCAACATTAAATTATCTTACATGTATCTGTTATTTAAAAGGTAACTTTTCATTCAATCATTCATATCTTAAATTCTTCATATCAGTAATAGATATTAAATGTATCCACCACCAATAAAACCTGGCCACAACACCTAGCCAATACTGAATGTGGCAATAAAATTCAACAATAAATCACATAATTTGTTTTTTTTTTTGCATGGAAGGAGGGACAGAATTTATACTGTCCTACTGGTTAATATTTCATATACCTGAAATCTTTAAAAGATATTTTACATAGATATAGGAAGATGTGGTGTTAGTGCCAATGAGACAACTCTCCATCCAAATAACAAATTATAAAAGTAAACCATTATAGGTCAATGTACGGCCTTCAACATGGAGCCTTGGCTCACAACGAACAACAAGCTGAAAAGGGCCCTAAAATTACTACTGTTAAATCATTCAAATGGGAAATGCCTATATGCACTATTCAGCAAAAATAATAGTACTGTTGTTCAGATAAACAAGGGTCTGGATGGAGTGTTTTCAATTACTTTATCATTTATTCTTTACGCTCATTTGTCTCTATTTTTTTAATACTTTTTGTCCATCATTTCTCTTTTCTCAATATATAAATTAGCACATCAATAGTTCAAATAATTATGACGTCTGGCTAGGATATTTTATAATTTTTTTCTGAGATGCGTAGGAAGGCGTCCCAGATAAAAAATAAAATAGCCTTGTCAGACGTCATATTATTTTGACTAGCATGTCATTTGCTCTATTCCTTATTACAGTCAATTTTCTCTATTCTTTGTTCCTTTAGTCATAGTTCTCCAATTTTTTTTACACTTTTAGCCATAGTTCCCAGTGGCGGATCCAGGGATAGGGTTCCGGGATTGGAATCTCCCCTTTTTATGGACAATCAATGCATTTGAAAGGGGACATTTAGTTGCACCCCCCTTTATCCTGGGTAGGGAACCCCCTTTTCAAAATGGCTGTATCCACCCCTGGTTCCCTATTTTGTGAACCCTCATCCTGTACTATCTGTAAGAAATGATGGATAGAGGTTTAGGATAAAATTAAACTATACTTATGTAGTTGTTATATTTTTCCTATAATTCTATTTTGTTTGTTTATGTTTTTTGTCACACACTTTTGGGCACAAATAACAATATAAAACCATTTAATTAACCTTTATACTATTCGAGACAACCAAACAAATCAGCACAAATGCTTAACACAACCGTAATAATTTAATTAAAATTATAAAGCTAACATTGACATGCCAAAATTCAAGTTTTAATCAAAACTGAGAAAGGGGCGTTTATTTCGTGTGGTCTGGGGGAATTTAATGGATTTCAGCATCCTAAAAGATGCAAACAAATAGCCATAACCCGATCTGATCAATGAATTATGCTATGGATAATGTTGATATCTTTCTACTAACCATTAAAAGTAATAATAGTAGGATTTCGTGAGCTCAGAAACCTTAATCTGTTGAAAAATGGCGTCGATTTATGTGCTTCCTTTTCGCAGCCTCAGTTACAATTTTACAAGGAGTGATGGGTATTTATGCAAATATTTAGGGACTCCTATCATCATAGATACTATTTTTGGTCATTTTATATTTAAATAGCCAATAGGATGCGAATGTGTCAGTTATTTTCAGAAGCGGAAAACACCCGCCATATTTTTATCTTCCAAAATAACAACGTGTCTTGCCAGTTTCAGATGTTTGTTTCCTGTAAAATAAAATCTCCTAAGAAGAAAATATAGCATAGTCACCTGTAAAACTTACCTATATAACTAATTAATGATGAAATGACACAAGTTTAATTTTCTTTAATAGTAAATTTCTTGAAAAATCACACGTACACGATGTAAACAAATTACCGAAATGGCGCGATACTGTCGCCGTCTATGTAAAAATCGCGATTGTCGCCCTTGATTTTTTGGCCGTTACGTCATATGGAAGGAGGCGCAGAACTGATCTGTGGCTTTCCCACTGTTTCACATTCCCGAAGATACATTTATTATCGAAATGGTAATTTGATGCAGTAAGATTTGTATCATAATTTTAATTGTAAAGAATTTTATCTACATTCTAGGGCCGTCTGATGATTTAGACGATTACATAAAAAGATGGCTTGCAGCTGGAATTTGTTTACATACTGTAATATCTCCCGTTCTTAGGGAGTATATTTTACCTGTTATTATAAAGCTATATTACAGATTAACAAATGTCCACCAGATTGACAGACAAACTTTTTCATGCTTTCTGCAAACATACTATTCGAAGAAATTAAATTATGAGACAATAAACAACAATACGAATTTATTTGGAAAAAGCCAGAAAAGATATGATTACCGAGTTCAAAATCCTATTGAATTATCCAAGTTATTTCTTCAAACACACATGACTAAATACCAATATATAGACGATTCGTGTGATTCGTCTGCTCTACTTGGTATGATAATAAATATTGACGACTTTCCTGTATCCGTGCGTACAAATTCTGAAAAGGTAGGCCTATTTGATTTTATTTTGGTCCATATTTCAATAATTTGATTATTTATAGCTATGTTAACTTTTGCAATTATTTATTTTGTTTTGTTTCAAATGTCCACCAATTATAAAAAAGAAGATATTGTTGAAGAAATAATTTAAAGAATTTTGTACATAGATTTTTTGTCTCGATGTTGTCTTCTTTGGTGATGGTCGTTATTCTTATTTTCTAAATAGGGAAAGGACAAAAGAGGGGCAAAAGATACCAGAGGTACATTCAAACCCATAAATCAAAAATAAACTGACAACGCGATTGTTTAAAAAGAAAAAGACAAACAGACAAACAGTAGTTCAAAAAACACAGCATAGAAATCTTAAGACTAATCAACACGAATCCAACCAAAAACTGTGGTTATATCAGGTGCTCCGGAAGGGGTAAGAGTAACCTGCTTCACATGTGGCACCCATCATGTTGCTCATGTTAGTACAAACTCGGTAATAAGTCTAATTCGGCAGGTCACAATCGTGAAAAGGTTGACGGGATCAGTGCTGTTACGAAATTAGGAACAAATCCGCTATCATCTGTGAAATGGATATTCCATAAGGGTGAACCAACTCGTGATGGCGTCCGTAAAAATTTATGAAAAATGATTTCAACTTCACCATTTGAACTCTTGGTTTAATAGATGCCTTGTGAAACGGTATGATTTGTGACCAGTTGCCACTAAAATTAAAGTGTTTGTCTTTTGAATTTTTCTTAAAGAATTTACAGGTGAATCTGTGCTTATAAAAATTGCAGGTTTAGCTCAATATGTTTGCCATTTATTAGGAAGGAAGCCATGCAAACACAGAACATCTATTTTGGGGATACGTTTGTCTTATGTAATAATTTAACCAAAATGATCACAAAACTGTCCTACTAATTGTTAAAATTTGGTAAATTCTAACTATGATGTCAACTCAATAACATTACATTCATATTTATATTTCCATCACTTTTAAGGTCAATATTAACAATTATTGTATAACTAAAGTATTTCATTTTTGGCTGATTAAAGGCCAATCACTATAAGCGCCAAATCATACTTTTTTTCTCAGAAATTCGAAGATGATGAATTGTTCATAAATTTCTACAAAATGTATATGAGGTGGAGTTGGGTTAGTAAATGAGACCATTCCTCCTTAGTCTTGATTCAGTAATTTAACACTCCATATACTTCATAATTTTTGGCAAGTATATATGAAAGGAACCATTATTCATATGCCACTTGCATATTGCATGCCTTTTTTAACATCAAGGTTTTCTTTCTTTGGCTTTCTTTTCCCACCTAAGTTATGATCACCCCTGGTTTTTGGTGGGGTTCGTGTTGTTTATTCTTTAGTTTTCTATGTTGTGTCATGTGTACTATTGTTTTTCTGTTTGTCTTTTTCATTTTTAGCCATGGCGTTGTCAGTTTGTTTTAGATTTATGAGTTTGACTGTCCCTTTGGTATCTTTCGTCCCTCTTTTATCTCTTTTGAATGAAAATGTATATGTAACTAACAATTAATTTCGATGATCTTTCAGGTACGATCAACCGTCAGGAATCCTTGGGCACACTGTAATTTTCCAGAGTGGGATAACGGAAAATTTTCAACTACATTTAGAGACATGGAAAGTTTGATCAAAAGTCTAACGATAAATGTGTCGAAGAAAAAGACGGTTTTAGACGAGCTTACTAAATGGGAAACACACGGTATATCAAAATAAGTAACCCAAAAGTCTCTATTAAAATACCAAAACGACATCCTTTTTTGACATATAACTCTATTCTAATGAACTCATTCATTAATATTTCAATTTTGTTGTTATTTTGCGTATTGCTAATAAAAAATGATCTTTGATGAAAAATTATATGAAAGATTCTAAAATAATACTTGTTTTGTTTAATAGCGGTAAAGGCCGTACGATAGCCATTAAGTGTCTACATTTACGTCATCTGGTCTTTGATTTACACATGTTTCATTGGCAATCGTACAATATCTTCCTATTTCCAAATGTATTTTGAAATGTCTCCAACTAACTGAATTTTATTTCATCGATGTATTTAAATAAAACGTCGCAGTTGTGGTATAAAAACATTCCCAATGTGGATTAGACAGATTTGAAATTAATAATAATAAAAAGAATCAGTAAAGTATAAGTTTAGCAAAATAAAAGTTGAGTTTTCATTGCTTTCCTCACACTTATTTAGACAATCCTCGCCCCAAAATATGTTTATACAGAACACGTATCTATCATTTAATTTGAAGAAACAGTATCGGGCAATATAAGAAAAAATAAGTAAGATTTGCATACAACATGAACATGATAAACTCAAAATTGCAAAAATGAAAACAAGGCTTATATTTTTTGTTCTGATTATTATTGGAGGGAAATCCTTTTAAAATAAGCACAGAACAAATGCATTTAATATTCGGAAAGAATAAACTTGAAAGTAAACCTTCTCAAACACCAGTGCTACTCTTTACATTTCCTTTTCAAAATCGAAACGTTTAGCAACACAAAAATCCATAATAATGATAAATAGTGAATTGTGTATAAAGATGGTAATTTTAAATTCATTATAACAACTATTTTTGGACAATTTAACGTCATTTATCACGAACAGATTACCCTAGCTGTATTTGGTAAACATTTGAGGAATTTTTGGCCCTCAATGTTCTTCAACTTGGTACTTTACTTGGTCCTTTTAACTCGTTTTGATTCGAGCGTCACTGATGAGTCTATTGTAGACGAAACGCGTGTATAGCGCTTATACAAAATTTCAATCCTGGTCTTTAGGATGAGTTTATATATTATACCAACATGAGACTAACCTTGTTTTTTATATTTGGTTTATTCACTTCTCGTGTTTTAATTTTTTATTATGTCCAACAAAGTTATGAGGAGGACAGATTAAAATTGACACTCCGTAAATTTTATGGACACCATCACGAATTGGTGGATCCATACGATGTGTCTTTGACCAAACTAGCTAAGGACATTTTTACCACATGGTAGATTGTGGTTTGTCATTATGTCGTCTAATCTTTTAATTACCAAACGTGACTTATTCCTGATTGTGACTGTTTTGCTGAGTGTGAATTTGCATTACTATAAGACGTGTTACGGTACTTGTCTATCCCAAATTCATGTATTTAGTTTAAATGTTTAGTGTTGTGTTTGTAATTCCCATCGGATTTTGTCAGGTTTGTTGACGTCTTTTCTGTTGTATTTGTGTGTTATGGAAAGAAAAGTTAATCACCGCCTTCATTTGTTGGATTTGATTTTGTTCAACGTGGTCTGTACGATGGTTTGCGTTTGGAGTTGGGTTCATAACAGGTTGGACATATATATATTATAGTTAATTGCTATTAATAAGTATTGCAATATGCATTGTGTTTAAATGTAATATCAGTATTTAGTTTTATTATAATCTTAAATCAATCCTAATTCTATCTTACTTTTGAAATATAGTTTTTCATATGTAACGTCATTTTTGTGCTGTTTCAGAAATTTCATAAATTCAAATGTGACGTAATTTTTGTGCCTTTTCACCATCGTATGTGACGTCATTTTAATGATTAATTGCGTTGAGGCCTGGACTGAGTCGGGTGTGTCTATTCTGTGTGGTCTTTGCATTATGTATTCGTGTTTGTTTTCTGTAATTAGTTAATACTTCAGTTTCATAATGTATATCTTTTATATTCATTTGATAAAATTTATTGTTTGCAATAGCATTAATTGTTCTAAATAATAAGGATGTTCTTATCCCAAGCAAAAAACATAGCCGTATTTGACACAACCTTTTTCAAATTTTAATCTTCAGTGCTGTACAACTTTGTACTTTTTTTCACTTTCGATCTTTTATATCTGGGCGTCACTGGTGAGTCTTGTGTGGACGAGGCGCGTTTTTGGCGTATTGAATTTTAAACCTGATGCTTTTTGTTAGCCATTAATCATGTGTTTCTTTGTCTAATACGTTCTCCTATTTTTTCCTTTAAAAATGTCCTGTACCAAGTCAGAAATATGGCCATTGTTATATTATTGTTCGTTTCTGTGTGTGTGTTACATTTTAACGTTGCGTCGTTTGTTTTCTCTTATTTTTGAGTGTAATTTCACATTGCGATAAGACGTGTCACGGTACTTGTCTATCCCAAATTCATGTATTTGGTTTTGATGTTATATTTGTTATTCTCGTGGGATTTTGTCTGATGCTTGGTCCGTTTCTGTGTGGTACATTTTAGTGTTGTGTCGTTGTTCTCCTCTTACATTTAATGCGATTCCCTCGGTTTTAGTTTGTTACCCGATTTTTTTTTTGTCCATGGATTTATGAGTTTTGAACAGCGGTATACTACTGTTGCCTTTATTTGTCGGACAACTTCTGTATTTCTGAATGAAAAACAAAATACTGTTCTGCTGAGTATTTTGAAATACATGTTATTTTTCAATTCTTTTCACATCATCGTTCATCCCATGTTTATTTCCAAATAATTCTGATAAGATTTGCCTATTAGGGAATAAAATGTGCGTTTATATGATTGTTTGAGAGAGCTTCCGATAGTGGCTCTTGACGTGATTTATTTTTCGATAAACGACGTTGACTGAACTACTTTTTGTAACCAATGTCAACTAAATAGCGACTACATTAAAAATATTTATTTTCACTTCGCGATCTTTAAACTAGATAATAAACAATAAACATTTATTTAAATGATACTAAGGTATTTTAATAGTTTATCAGATAGCAAATTTCCTGGAGTACATTTTGTTGTTGTTGCTTTAACCAAAAAATATTCGAACGCCAGAACAATTAAATGACAAAACTATACATTTTACGTATGATAGACGTAACGAGTGGGGAAATGAAATCCCTTATCTCCAATTTTAAAGAATTGTAAGGATTAAACGCATTTCTAAAGACATTTATTGTTGTATTAAATGGACTAAGTCACTCACAAATTATAAAAGTCCTTCAAACTTTTATTTGTTTGCGAGTGAGTTGGTGGAGTTGGTAAGAAGGTGTTTAATCCTATAATGAAGATACAGTTGTATTTCGAATTTAAGCAAGAAACATGAAGTGTACATTTAAAAAATTAACATCAATTTTTAATGTATGAGAGTATTTAAGCTGAACGAGTTTTCTTTATTGCACTCATTTACCCAATAAAAACTTTGACAGCCTATAATTGCCTACATCCAACGTATTTGCACTTTGGAAGATAGTTTTCTCATTGACAATCATATTTCATTTCCTTATTTTGATATGAAGCCCGTTAGACTGTTGATATTTTGATAAACTAACTAAGCTTCAAATAAAAATGATTTTCCAATTCTTGTTTGCAGGAACACGTTTTTTTCAAGGAACAACACTTATTCTTGAATTAGTAAAAGAAATTAGCAAAGAGACCTGTGCCATAGCAAAATATGCAAAGGTTTTAAAATGCATCATCGCGAATGACATGGAAAACAAAGTCGCAACAGACAAAGTTATACAAGACGAACTAAGGGCCCTGAAAGAAAAAATCCAAGCCATTACTGAATGTCAAGAGGAAATAATCCCAAAACATATACAAGGTATAAGTTATAGGTGAAAATATAAACAATACCAGTTTATCAGACTGTGCATAACGTAATTACAGCAGAGATGTTAAAACATCACTTAAAGGCATAATGCAAATATTCTACCGCATAATGATATAAAATAGTATTCTAATGATACTCTCATTCAAATGCATATCCCGAGTTTAGTCGTAATTACAAAACAAAACAAAGACGGAGCTTATTACCGCAAATCACGTGTCATACAGTGGAATTCAATTTACAATTATCCATCTCGGATCAACTATAAAAAAAATCTTAAAAAGGGAGGTTTAGTAAGCTAAAAACCAGGTTAAAACCACTATTTCCTTCGGACAATACTTGTTCCAAGTCAAAATATGCAGTTGTTTTTCTATTGTTCTTTTGATTGATCTCGTTTGATTTTGTCAGTTTTTATGGACTTCCCCTTTTTAGCTCACCTGGCCCGAAGGGCCAAGTGAGCTTTTCTCATCACTTGGCGTCCGTCGTCGTCGTTAACTTTTTACATTTTGAACTTCTTCTAGAGAACCACTGAATGGAATGAAACCATACATGGCATGAATGTTCCTTATGAGGTGCTGACCAAGTGTTGTTATTTTGTAGCCGATCCATAATCCAAGATGGCCGCCAGCGGGGGACTTAGTTTAACATAGGACCTTATGGGAAATGCATACAAATGACTTCTTTTAGAGAACCACTGAATTAAATGAAACCAAGCATGGCATGAATGTTCCTTATGAGGTGCTGACCAAGTGTTGTTACTTTGTAGCCGATCCATCATCCATGATGGCCACCAGTGGGGGGACTTAGTTTAACATAGGACCCTATGGGAAATGCATACAAAAGTCTTCTTCTAAAGAACCACTGAATTGAATGAAATCAAACATAGCATGAATGTTCCTTTCCATATGAGGTGCTGGCCAAGTGTTGTTACTTTTAGCCAAATTTTATATTTTTTTTTATATGATATCAAAAACCCAAGTAGAATCAGGTGAGCGATACAGGCTATTGAGAGCCTCTAGTTGAATTTGCCTTGGTGGTCAGTATTTTGTATCATACTCTTTAATTATGGGAGTTACAACCCTTGTTAGCACAATTGCATACTGTTTTGAACTGGAAATTAACCATTTGACAAATGTGTTTTAAATTATGTGTTTATAAAAAACACTGGTCACTGTGCAAGCTTATTATACATTTTTTTAAAAATAAACACTCAAGTGCTCGGAGAATGTATGCTACTTTTCTATATACATGTATCATTTTTGTATGTACTATTATTTTAAAGTAATCATAAACATTCTATAATTTTTGTATTGTTTCTCTTATTCATAAAAATGTAACAGATCGAAAATTAAAATATCGTAATAAGGCTCGCTTCCGACACATATATAACCATGAAATCAAGCAAAAAAGAACAAATCAACTAAAAAAAAGACATTTTTCATTTATGTTGATTGTTTGTATATACTATCACTACGTAGGTACTTTAGTTTCGGTTATGCCCAATTACAAAGACGGAAGTAAAAATCCAAAATGCATGACATGAATCGTGAAGTGCGATTAGTTTGAATTTCCCGTTATCTTTTGATTTTTTTCTAAACAACTTTCGAACTTAATAGACGCATGGTTCAGTCATTTGATTTTGTCATATAGAGCGTGCGTACGTTATGGACAAAATAAACAGTACCAAGTTAAGAAAAAGAAACGGACGATACCAAGGTTACATTCAAAAATCAAAAGTCAAAGATAAACTGATAGCGCTCTGGCAAAAATCGAAAACCGACGAAAAGACGAACAAGTGCACACAACACAACACTGAAACTCTAAGACTAACCATCACGGACCACATAAAAAAACGGGGGTGAACGCAGGTCTTAACCACAATAACGTCCTCTTACCCTCGCATGTGATCTATCGATTTAGACTTTATCACTGGCCTTTTTTAATTAGATGAACAACACAATGAGTGACACATGCGGAACATGGTATGAAAACCCTTTTAGAGCTCATGTGATCAAGGTTTTTGATGAATATCACGTTGTTCAGTGTTTGGTGTACTATAAGTGGTTTTGTGTACGTTTGGCAGTGTCAGCTGTTTTCACTTTATGATGTTGACTATCCCTTTTGGTATTTTTTGCATTGAAAATACATAGAACAATGGGGTCCATTCCGCTTGTGATAAATACCGATATATTAATACTAGTAAATAGTTATCAAAGTTACCAGGATTATAATTTAATACGCCAGACACGCGATTCGTCTTTATAAGACTCATCAGGGACGCTCGGATTAAAATAGTTATAAAGCAAAACAAGTACAAAGTTGAAGAGCATTGCGGACCCAAAATTCAAAAAAAAAAAAGTAAATGGTATAATATTAGTTACATAGTGTGTTAGTGACCTAATAAGATATATTTTGGGTCAGTAAATTCCATATGGGATGACAGCGTAGCTCGAATCCCCATATTGAATTTATTGACCCCATATTTATCATTATATTAGGTCACTAGCAATCCTTGTAACGAATTTATCTTACCGAATATCTTCACATGTTCTATTCAGACTAACGGTCTATCAACGTGATTAAGTCTTCATTAGTTAGTAATAATAACCTACCTCCATTTGTCTATGAAAAAATTAAAATGCCAACAATAACAACTTGTTTCTGTTCACGCATCGTTATTAAAGTCACGGAATTTGATGCGACTGTCATATACGTGAGAGGTTTAGCGCTATAAAACCAGGTTCAATTCACCATTTATTACATTTGAAAATGCCTGTACCAAGTCAGGAATATGACAGTTGTTGTCCATGTGTTTATCATTTGATTGAGGACTTACCGTTTTGAATTTTCTTTTTGTTAGTTTTAAATTTGTTTTATCATTGAATTTCAATCGTTCATTATCAATGTTTTCGTCTGTTGAAACCTTTCAGATTTATTTTTTGTGTTGAAAGGGAAGTAACTACTTACTAACCCCATATGGAAACTAACCCATATGGTAACTAACCTCGTAGTTTTTAGGACACCCTATATCAAATATATGTATACACAACGTGTAGTCCTTTAACCAATCATATCCCTATAAATCTAAAGGAGGTAAGATAATCGCCAATACATCTAGACATTAGCTGATACTATATTCGGGGCTTTATTTAATTTAATCGCTTTTTTGTTTCCAGATGATTATCAAGATGAAATTCGTGCCTGGGAAAAAGATGATGAGACATTTGTTGAAACTAGAGCAACAGAGCACGTAATGTCATGGCTTTCAAAGTATAATATAGCTTTAGTAACAGGAAGTTCAGGGACCGGGAAGTCGTTTCTCATTCACCATGTTGCTTTACAATTACGTCGTCTAAAACAGTACGATATCATTCCCCTCTTATTCGTGAATGCTCCGTCGACAATTATGAATTATTACAGTAAAAGTAGAAATCAGGTTTTTATAGTTGATGATATATGTGGTAAAGGAACAATTAATGTACAGTTGGTCAACTTATGGAAAGATATTACAGAAAAGATAAAAGATAGATTCAAATCAAATTCCACCGACACGGAAGGGACCATGAATTCAAAACTTTTAATTTCCTGTAGGCTTCAAGTGTTTAATGACTTGCAGTTCAAAGGTTTAACGCTATTTACTGAAAATGCGTTTGACCTTCTATCTAAACCTTTTCGTCTTCTCCCAGAAGAAAGAATATTAATGTTAAAGAAATATATAAAAAGTGAAAAAATTGATGACGTGATAGAATTAATATTTGAATATGACTTTTTTCCGCTAATGTGTAAAATGTCCAAAAACATATCATATGAAAATTTGAATCTTTTCTTTGCCTCACCAGTTAATACAATAAAAGAACAAATACAAAATATAATAGATTCGAGCAACAAACCACAATTGTGTGCCCTCATTTTGAGTGTCTTATTTGGGGAAGGGTTTAAGGAAGATTGGCTGACATGTAGATTGAAAGCAATGCCAAAAATCTTAAGGAATAAGTTAAAAAGAATTGCGCGTCATTGCGAAATTGATTTGAAAAGTGAATTCGCTAGAAGATCTTTAAAAAACGGGTTCTCAGCTTTAGAAGGAACATTTTTGAGGAAAGTTGGAACAAAATACAGCGTTATTCATGACAAAATATGCGAAATTGCATCAACAGTATGTGGACAACATCTCATGGAATGTTTCATAAGATATGCTAATGGAAGTTTTATCGGCGAGAGATATATATTTAGATCGATTGAAACTAATCCCACCGATGTTTTTATTGCACTTCCTGAAGAAATGGAAGAAGAATATTTTGAAAGACTAATAGAAGACTTGAAACAACTGGATGTCTACAGTACTCTGTATAATAAACAATTAGTCCATAAATCATTCAGACAAAAACTCATAAAATATATGAGCAACAATGCCGAAAATGTGCAAGATTTATTCAACCAAATCGAAAAGAATGGGATAAGATTGGATACTGACGAAGTGTTTTTGTATTGGAATAAAACTGACAAAACTGTTTCCAAAGTTGAAGATGGAGTAACAATTGTAACATATCCGTTAATAGAAGCAGCCACCGAGGGGTATGCGGATATCGTTGAATTACTAATCGGAATGAATTGTAACGTAAATAAAACAGACAGCTATGGTAGATCAGCATTATATAAAGCTTGTAAAGTTGGACATGTAGATGTTGTAGAAATTTTAATCAACCATAACGCTGACGTTTCCTTGTGTTCTAAAGAAGAATCGTCTCCATTACATATGGCATGTAAAACAGGAAGTATAAATATCGTAAACTTGCTTCTCTCAAAGAGTGTTGATGTCTGTAAACTTGACAGATACCATATTTCACCGTTACGTGAAGCGTGTGAGCAAGGAAATGTCAATATTGTGAGACTATTACTGCAAAATGAAACTGACGTCAATATGTCTGATATTTTAATGGGGTTTTGTCCACTCCACTCAGCATGTGAAGCGGGACATTTGGATGTAGTGCAATGTTTGTTAGAAAATCAGTCAGATGTAAACAGAGTGTCCCACTTTGGTGACACACCTCTGAGTCTAGCATGTAAGGGAGGTTATGCAGATATTGTAAAAGAACTATTGAATTACAATGCTAAGGTGTCCGCCGAATTATCGGACAAATCTCCTTTATATTTTGCTTGTAAAACTGGAAATGGAGGACTTGTGAAAATGTTACTGGCCAACTCAACAGACATATATCCATATATCTCAACAAAAGTAAGTGGTTTCGATGCCATGTGTTCACCGGTGTGTGTTGCTTCCAAAAGAAACCATATCAATATACTTCAGTTATTACTACAGAAATGTAGCAATAAAATTTCTTCTATTGACAAGTGTTGGTCCCTTTGTATGGCTTCGTTAAATGGGTGTCTAGATATCGTAAAATTATTATTTGAAAAAAAAGATCTCAGTTCGTTTGACGAGTTGATGCTTTCAATAGATACACCAATGTATTTTGCATGTAGAGGAGGATATATAGAGATAGTTCAATATTTTTTAACACAACATATTAATATATTTCAGTGCAGCACAACTGGTCGATCTTTGCTCCATGCAACCTGTGAAGGTTTTCGTGAAGGCGAAGGTCACAACTGTGTTATAAAACTGTTAATTGAAAATCAGTTAGATATCTCTAAACCAGATGAAAAGGGATTATCTCCTTTACATTTAGCCTGTGAAAATGGTTTGCTCTCTATATGTAAGTTGCTTATAAGGAACAAAGCAGATATAAATATGCAAGACATTGATAAAAGGTCACCGTTACATTTTGCCTGTCAGAGAAAAAACTATGATATTGTTGAAGTATTACTTGAAAATAAAGCAAACATTGAATTGTGTGATAACGCCGGTAAAACCGCACTTCATGTAATTTGTGAACGATTTAAGGACTTATCGTACTTAAGACCCATCATCGCTACATCTCTTATGTGTGCTTTTGAAATGTTCGTGAAATGCAAGTCTATAGTCAAATCACTCATTGATCTAGAGGCAGACGTGAATTCGCCTGACAGTGAAGGTGAAACTCCATTACATACATCTTGTACAAATGGGGATGATGAACTGGTAAAATTGCTTCTTTCCTCGAAGAAATCGAACATCAATTTACAGAATCGCAAAGGCCAGACAGCATTATATTTAGCATGCAGATCCGGTTTCAAAAACATCGTTACGCTGTTATTAGACCAAAAAGCCGATATATATAAAGCAGATAAGGAAGGAAAATCGCCTACTTGTATTTTACGTGAAGAAAGAAAATCAATTATACAATTTCGGAACTTTTTCAAAAGTATTAACAACGATAATATTGCAAATTATTTGGAGTCTACAATTGAAAGTTATAGTAACATTTGGGGACTTTGTATTGCGTATCAAATTAAAAATAAGTGTAGGAGGAGTAAAGAAACTGATAAAATGAAAATGTCAATTAACAAACTATCAAAATGACACATGTGTCCTTAATGAACATTTAACCCATATGAAAGCAAACAATAGATATTGTAACGAAAACCGAGCGGTCAGGCTTTGATGTTAAACTATAAATGTGTTATCCTTAGTGTGTTGCTATAAGAATGTGTTTTATAACATGGATAAGTATATAAGAACTAATGTTATAACTGGCGACCCTTCTTTGGTAGCGTGGTACTCTGGTATCGTGGTACTTTGCGGTATTCCGGTAGATCTAAGGTTGGTTCTGTATATGTTTTGTGGTACTTAGTGGTATTCTGGTAGATCTTAGTTTAGTTCTGTTAAAGTTTTTGTAAGAATAACAGACTCGTTAAATAAAAATCAACTTGTATTATCTTTAAGATGCGCTAAATATCTACAATTCATACAAATAGTATATAACTTAACAGTATTCTAGTCTAACAAATAAATACCTTACTTTATTAAAATATCGTAAAGAAAATGGATAACGGAAATATATTTCTCGAAAGTTTACGATCTACAGCTTGGTAATCGGCAAATGGTAAATTGAATTCAATGTTAAAAGACAACGTTTCTCTCGAGAAGTTATTCTCTAAATACAACTTGTTATGGAACTAACAAGCCCACTTTATACGGAAATAGTCTGGTTATTACTTAGTCTGGTAAATGGTTTCGGTACATGTATATTTAAATCGCTTGGAATTAGCATGTGTTACTTGCCCAGGGTAAAGTCGTACTAAAGTCTTATCTGTTTTCTCCACCGTATTTATACTTAGGTAAACCAATCTACCGAAATGGTTTACCATTTACCATTTCGGCTTACCATTTACCATTTCGGCTTACCATTTACCGAAATTACCAAAGCCAGAGCCGACGTCATAACAAAAATAGGTTATGACGTCATTGGTGTACTTCATTTGAAGTAAACAATTCACAGGTGTTCCGATTGTAAAAACATGGACAAGAATAATAAAAGTTAACAAACATAGTTATGCAAGAAATATATAATAAAAACAGTCAATTAACGGTAAGGTTTTAACAACACCATCACACAATTTTAGGGAAAACAAGTTCCATTCCAAGGGACCCCCATTTCGTTTCAATATATACTAATATCAGATAAAACTGCATTTGTTTTCCTTTCGTTTTTAATGAAGTGTACAGCTAGTGAAAGAGTAAGAAGATTACATAGGTAGAACAAATCATGGTTGATGACCAGTAACACGAGTAAATGAAAAAAGAGACCAACATCAGTTGATAAAATTTCATTTAAAGCCGGATGTGAACTAAGATACTCGAAAATAGTATGCAGTTCCAAATCACTAATTAGTACTGGTGTTGGTCTTGACAAGAAAATATTTGATTAAAATAAAGACAACAGTCGTTTACCGATGTCCTTATCTCATAAATAGATTTAGAAAGCAAAGTAAGGGAACACATAAGATTGAGGGATTTTGCATTAACTCTAAAAGGAGCGACTTAGGTGCTTCGGCAGGGCAAGCTTTTCCTGCTACTAAGTATGCATGCATCACCCGCCATTTAAATCTACACTCAGTCAAATAGGAACAATTGAGAATAGGACACATTTGGTAAATCACAATGAAGACTGAGAAAAATTGTTTGTAGTGATTTGGAGTATAGATATATCGTATCAGTCAACCTTTTCGTGGCGGTAACCGTAAAATTTAAGTAGTGTCGATTATGGTCGATCTTCCTAATAACTCTGTTGTAGCAGTTTTGTGTCAGGATTATGCTCATTTTGATTAAGTATGTATAACAGGAATACACACGACTGAAATGTATCGACATCACTCTTTGTGTTCTGAATTGGAAAAAACGTCAACAGACACGGTGTATAAAGTTGCCATCTCAAATTTCCCTTTTTGTACCAACGATTTTTATAGAAACGCCATACGATGTGGTAGAGTGTTATGTTGCTGTTGTAAAATTGTGTAATTGACAATAAAAAAGTTGAAATCATAAAATTGGTCATAGATTCAATTTTGAAATCGTCAATTTGTGTCAATATCGAGTTATAGATCAATATGTGAAGCAGACCTTCTAGTTTGGGTAGTATCCTTACTCTCCAGTTCGCTTGAAAATAGAATTATTAACCATAGATAAAGTCCTTTAATATCACCCGCTGAGAACCCTGTAGTTTTTTTGGACCTATCAAAAGCATGACACTAGGTGTGGTAGTTGGTAATGAAAATGATATTGGCCAACAGAATTATTACTATGATTACAAATAAGTTATTGGACAGTAGTGTTATCATCCGATAATTGATTTGCCTTACCTTTCTGGGGTAGAAAGGTGTACTGTGGATTCATTATTAATGATTGGATACAGATTTTCTTGGATTAAAAGGGTACAGATGAACCACAAATTTGAATATTCAACGAAGAACATACTTTCTACAAAGTCTTTTGTAGACGTTTGCAAACTAACGAATTCAAATAATAACGAAAATGCAAGTGTTCTACAATCTAATTAAATTGATACACACGAAGACAAATGAATTCACAGAATTTGATAACACGTTTCGGAATTTTTTTTGTCGCAATGTATTTTAACTTTGTCCGTTTTTTGCTTGTTTTGCCTTTCTTTATTAGAATGTATAGTTTCATCAAACGGAAACACAAGTTTATATAACTATGGGTCCAGTCGATGATTATGCCACGCAATTTAGTTAAACGCGTGGAAAGGATTAAGGCTATGAGGCGTGAGAACAAACCTAAATTTAGAGACTGAAAAGGTATATGAATAGCCATCAATCTTTAAAAACACATATGTTGCAAAACACTTGTCCTACCTCCATGACTAATAAAGTATTGTCCCTGCAGATACAGTCCAATACAACATCGTGTTTGTGTGTGTGTAAAACAAATTACATACATAAAAAAGATGATGCGGTATGATTGCCAATGAGACAACTCTCCACAAGAGACCATTATGACACATAAATTAGCCTCTTTATTTCACCATAAGGCCTTCAACAATGAGCAAAGCCCATACCGCATAGTCAGTTATAAAAGGCCCCGAAATAACAAAGTAAAACAATTCAAACGAAAAAACAAACGGCCTTATTTATGTACAAAACAATAACGAAAAACACAAATGTAACACCTAAAGAAACGACAACCTCTGAATTACAGGCTCCTGACTTGGGAAAGGCACATACATACAGGATATGGCGGGGTTAAACATACTAGCGTGATCCCAACCCTCCCCTAACCTGGGACAGTGGAATACAGTACAACATAAGAACGAACTATGAAAATCACTTGAAAAAGGCTTAACTCATCAGATGTGTAAAATACAAGTGAACGTGGCCGGGTACTTGTACTTCCATAACTGCTTAATAAATGAATTAGGTATATATACTTACTATAGATAGAAGGCTGCACAATTATTAGTCTCTTCAGTGTCCTTTTGAACTTTCAAGAACGGATGAAGAACTGGACCTTCCATCACTGTATTGGATACCAAAACAAAACAAGTGTCCATACAAACAACGGTATTCTAGTATTGTGTGGTCTTCTAAGTGCTCCATAAAAATCCAACAGAAGTACACAGCTGTTCAAAAGTCATAAAATTGAGAGAAAACAAACAACGAAACAACGAAGTGTAACAAAAAACCAACGACAATGCAACATACAAAAAAATCGAACTATAAGATAACAACTGTCATATTGCTGACTTGTTACAGTAAATTTTTAGAAACAAATGGTGTGTTTGAACCTGGTTTTGTGGCTAGCCAAACCTCACGCTTTGCGGCAATGTTAAATATACCGCTGATATGCTATCATTTCATGACAGGAATAAAGTACAAATCAATGCAAATAAACTCATCATAGATACCAGGACTAAATTTAGCATATACGCCAGACGCGCGTTTCGTCTACAAAAGACTCATCAGTGACGCTCGAATCCAAAAAAGTTAAAAAGGCCAAATAAAGTACAAAGAACACTCAGGACAAACAAATACATCAGTACATAATAAAAATTTCAACAATAGAATAACACCGAATACCTTATTTGAATTAAAGGCAGTAAAACAAAAACAGCATAATAGAATTACGAACTGTGTGTCACACAAATGTATCAACGCAAAAAATTGTGACGTCACAGGTAAATTAGAAAAGAATGGATATTAATCGAGATAAGGTTTGAAATTATGTTACTTGATGTATTTTACAACAATTACAAGAATATTAATATAGAATTGTGTAAGTAATTTTGCAACTAACTGCACTAACTATGTCGGACTTTCTTCCAAATACAAATGTGTAAAACAAATAAATCCTGTGCGCATAGTGGCTTTAAACTAAAATCATACCAAAACACTGGATGATTAATTATCTTAACTTTTACAAACGAATAGAAAATAAAATATAGCAAAACAACTACAAACGACAAGACTCAATACGATTAGAAGTACAAATAAAACACCATAACTAAATACATGAACGCTAGACAAAAAAAACCGAGATACGTCTAAAAGCAATGCGAATTCAAACTCAACAAAACATTTGTATGCGGTAGTAGGTCACATTCGGTACTTAAAAAAAAACAGACGACGTAAATGGTTAACCACGATCTCAGACGTGGTAAAAAAGTCATTCTAACACGACGTTCTTCAAACGCTTTGAGTACACACCCGTGGCAAACTATGAATATATTTTTTGGGCTGTTGAGATCGTACTCCCACGTCAAATGCTTTTTTTTATGAATGAGCTACCCGACGTCATAGAAATATGACATCAGAATATAAGCATTTTACGGGAAAATACACTCTTGTCAAACCGAAAATCATCAGAAACAAGGAAACGTAAACAAAAGATGCTAACAATGTGTTATATTAGCCATTTTTAGCTCACCTGGCCCGAAGGGCCAAGTGAGCTTTTCCCATCACTTTGCGTCCGGCGTCCGTCGTCCGTCGTCGTCCGTCGTCGTTAACTTTTACAAAAATCTTCTCTGAAACTACTGGGCCAAATTAAACCAAACTTGGCCACAATCATCATTGGGGTATCTAGTTTTCAAAAAGTGTCCGGTGACCCGGCCAACAAACCAAGATGGCCGCCATGGCTAAAAATAGAACATAGGGGTTAAATGCAGTTTTTGGCTTATAACTCAAAACCCAAAGCATTTAGAGCAAATCTGACGGAGTAAAATTATTTATCAGGTCAAGATCTATCTGCCCTGAAATTTTCAGACCAATCGGACAACCCGTTGTTGGGTTGCTGCCCCTGAATTAGTTATTTTATGAAAATGTTGCAGTTTTTGCTTATTATCTTGAATATTATTACAGATAGAGATAAACTGTAAACAGCCATTATGTTCAGCAAAATAAGATTTACAAATAAGTCAACATGACCGAAATGGTCAGTTGACCCCTTTAGGAGTTATTGCCCTTTATAGTCAATTTTTAACCATTTTTCGTAAATCTTAGTAATCTTTTACAAAAATCTTCTCCTCTGAAACTACTGGGCCAAATTAATCCAAACTTATCCACAATCATCTTTGGGGTATCTAGTTTAAAAAATGTGTCCGATGACCCGGCCATCCAACCAAGATAGCCGCCATGGCTAAAAATAGAACATAGGGGTAAAATGCAGTTTTTGGCTTATAACTCAAAAACCAAAGCGTTTAGAGCAAATCTGACAGGGGTTAAATTGTTTATCAGGTCAAGATCTATCTCCCCCGACATTTTCAGATGAATCGGACAACCCGTTGTTGGGTTGCTGCCCCTGAATTGGTAATTTTAAGGAAATTTTGCTGTTTTTGGTTATTGTCTTGATTATTATTATAGATACAGATAAACCGTTAACAGCAATAATGTTCAGCAAAGTAAGATTTACAAATAAGTCAACATGACCGAAATGGTCAATTGACCCCCTAAGGAGTTATTGTCCTTTGTAGTCAATTTTCAACAATTTTAAAAATTTGTAAATTTTTACTAACATTTTCCACTGAAACTACTGGGCCAAGTTCATTATAGATAGAGATAATTGTAAGCAGCAAGGATGTTCAGTAAAGTAAAATGTACAAACACATCACTATCACCAAAATACAATTTTGTCATGAATCCATCTGCTTCCTTTGTTTAATAGTCACATGGACCAAGGTGAGCGACACAGGCTCTTTAGAGCCTCTAGTTTGTATACTTATAAGAACAGTTGTCATTTAGAGTCATCCAAACCTATCTAAATATTTTATTGTAAATAGTTTAAACATCCGTTATTATTCAGTTTGTTCCGTTCTTTTACGTCAATTTAATAGTGCGTTTATTTATGGCAACGGCAAATAATGCCTTCACCTAGAGCGCTTCGATCTAAAACAATAGCCGTATTTGTCCTATTAGAATCGAAATAATTCACGGGGGATTGAATATATCGTGATTTTACCACGGATTGTCCCTTTATCCCGCTATGGCTATCGCTCAGGGTAAAATATTTATCATAAAGGGCCAACCCGTGGTAAAATCACGATATATGCAAGCCCCATGAATCATTTCTTAATTAAGAAAACTTTGTTGGAGCAGTTTCTGCGTACGGAGCACACTCCTAGATATGAAGTTTGTATAGTGTGAATAGTCACAAGCATAACGTATCAACTGAAATATGTAAACACCTTACGATGGGGCGGAGGGTATGTGTATTGCTGAGAAATGGGAAATTGTATATTTGGAAGTTGAAATCGTTACGTTTGTCATAGATTTTAGTGCAAAGTCTTCTACTTGTGTCAATATTGAGAAAAAGATCAAGGTATGAGGCAGACCTTCTTGTATCAGTAGTATCGTTAATTTCAAATTCACTGGGATATATGAGATTAAGTACTGGTTGAAATATGGGTCATTCATTGATAGGACATCATCAATATATCTGAAAGTAGAATTAAAAAGAATTTCGCAAGGTGCTTTTTTCGAATCCACATCTCATTTGTACCAGTGCATGGCAATGCTTGAAAATTATTGTGAAACTACCTATTCCAGAGGTTGATTGAATCAGACGTGGATACTAAAAATTCTACAGAAGCTTCACTGGTGAGTCTTTGGAAGACGAAACGCGCGTCTGGTGTATAAATTATAATCATTGTACCTTTGATAACTAATAAGAGTACATACAACCTATTACTATTTCGTCTTTGCCTATTATCTCGAGTGGCTTCACTTTAACCTTTCTAGAGTTATGCCCCTTTTCACAAGGAAAACAATGGCGACTTTTTCCGTTCTCTAACTTAAGTTTGCCTAACCCATTGTTATGAATCTTAAACACACTGCTTATTACCACAAAGCACAGATCATATAGGAATTTTATAGCGTCACTTAATTATATAAGGGATCTCGAGCTAGGTCCCTTTATGACGTTATTTGCAAGTGGGGGCATCATCTTTGTCAAATGGACACATTTCCCGTTTTATTTATTTTTGGCTATAATTTTTAAGACTATAATAATGTATAGAAAGAAACTTCAAAAAGCAAAAATGACACAACAAGGTAAGATTTACAAAACTTACAAATTGAGAGTTCACTAAATTGGTTAATCCAATTAAATGAAAATGCATTTCTTTTTTTGTCATTAGGGAACTTTAGTGTCGATGGTATATCTTCTAAAGTCTTTTCCATTCATTTTACAGTTAAGCATGGCATTTTGTAAAGATATTCGTCTATTGTTTAATACAATATGTTAAACCTTAGATGTCTTTTGGTTTTTAGTGTCATTGAGTACCTACATTGAATTACATCTGAAATCTACTTTTACCAACGAACCTACCTGCATACCAGCAACAACAATTTGATATAAAACAAAACTACTAACCATGTATTTCAAATAAACCACGCCCATTCACCTGGTATTAGATATACATGGTTTCCAGAGATTTACTTTTAACCAATGAAACTCATAGAAGCTTATATCAAGTAAGATAATGAGTCATAACAAGTATGATCAATTCTCTTTGTATACACTCTGTCAACAGAATTTGAAAACGATATAAAGATATTACATGCATACAGATAAAATAAAAAATCTAAATTGCATTTTTTAAAAGTACATGTCCTTCAACATGACCAACCAAGATCAGATGGCAAACTGCAAGGACAAGAAAAGAGTAAGTGTCAACTTCACTGTGCATCGCTTAAACCTCCACTGGTTTAACAGATCCACAATACACTGTTTATTAAAAATAAAGTCATATTTAAATAAATTAGTAAAAAAGTTTTTTTGCAAGCTGGGACTAACATCTGTTGCTCGGAGTTGCAAGGTCTTAAAAAGGGGAAAATCAAGAGACATGTATCTTAGCAAAATATGCAAAGATTTTAAAATTCAACCTAGAGAGTGAAATAGAAAAGAGAGCTGCAGCTGACAAAGTTATACAAGATGAACTAATGACCTTAAACGAAAAAATCAAAGACATTAATCAACGTCAAGAGGAAATAATCCCAAAACATATGCGAGGTATAATATATATTATATATACGAAAACATAACATTCAAAGTATAACAACATTTTATAAAATTGTTGCCTAATTACAGCAAAACAAGACAGAAAAAAGTTATTGTCGGTTATTTCTTCTAGAATACACAAGCTTTCTACCTTGCGTAGTCATGAATTAAAATATATGTTAATGTTTGTCTTCGAAATTATACGTTTTTGGAGATTAAAACGCAATCTCAGTTGAAATGTTTTCGCATTTCTGAAGAATGTGCTAATGTACTAATAGTGTAAATAAACCAGGAAAATTACACTTTTCTTTTCATTGAGGAAAGCAAATTGAATTCGTTAAGTGTCAGTTTGACGGTCAATTTAATATCTTACTATACTTGTGTGTAAAAGAAATGCAAATTGACCGATTTCAGATAACAATTACTTCATCAACAAGATATATGAATATATAATATACTCACAAGAAACAAAGCTTGTGGTATATAGTAATCACCTTATCGGTCTGAAAGTCTTTCTATCCGTCTGTCTGTTTGTTTGTTTGTTTGTCTGTCTTTTCGTCTGTCAGCATGACAGTCTCGCTCCATTTACAGCCAATAACTTTTGTTTATTGACGTAAATTTACACTTACAGTTTGCCGATAGTTTTGATTTTACATTACTCATTTTACAAGTAAAGTTTTTGTCAAAGTTTATTTTTGCATCAGTGAAAGGAAATGATAAGTTATGCTCCAGTATACATGTTTTACTCAATCATTAAGGCAACGCAGGTCCAGACTATTGGTCTTTTTACGTTTTTAAATACTTAAAGTTCACGTTCAAACATAATAACAGAAAAAAAACATATTAGGAATAAGAAGTGAAGCAAAACTTATCAAAACTATTCAAATCACGAAAGATCCAATTACAATAAAAACAGTCTTTTTGAAAATAGTGTTAGGAGTAAAATGTTGTTAGGAAAGAATGATAGACATTCTAAATAAATTATTGTTATGATAACAAAACAATTAGCAATCATAAGTGGAAGTACAAAGACATTGTATATGTATATATATAAGCACTGTTAGCTTTTTTTGAGCAAAACAAAGTTGAGCGTGTGAATTTTAACAAAATGATTGACTTTTTTGCAGCAAATTTTCATTATAACTACGCTAATTTATTTACAAAAAAAAAACCACACAACAAACACATATAGCTTGCTGTTCGTTGTGAACCATGGCTCCGTGTTGAAGACCGTACTTTTACCCATGATGGTTTACTTTTACACATTGTTACTTGCATGAAGAGTTGTCTGTTGTTTCATTGGCACTCATACTTCCCTTTCTCTTTAAAGGATGTAACCAGATGTCTGGTAACCATGCAAACTTTGGTCTCAATTTAAGATAAATACATACACAATTTTTTATCAATATGGAGCTATCGATCTACAATTCACAGATATTAACTTTAACACTTTAATCAGTGTTCTATTTTTTAAATCGTTATTTTTACCTTCTAGTTCGTTATGACGATGAAATTCGTGGCTGGGAAAAAGATGATGAGACATATGTTGAAACTGAGAACAACAGAGCACGTAATGACATGGATTTCAAAGTTCAATATAGCTGTTGTCACCGGTAGTTCTGGGGCCGGAAAATCATTTCATATTCACCATGTTGCTTTAGAGTTACATCGGCAACATAAGTATGATATCATTCCCCTATCGTCTGAAACGGCACCATCCAGTATTATGAGTTATTATTGTAAACATAGAAACCAGGTTTTTGTTATTGATGATGTATGTGGTAAAGGTACAATTTATGTTCAGTTAGTAAATAGATGGAAAGACCTAACAGAAAATATAAACGATGTATTCCAATCGGATTGCCCCGGAACAAAACTTTTGATTTCCTGCAGACTGCAGGTGTTCAATGACCGACATTTCAAAGGGTTAACGTGGTTTAATGCAAATGTTTTTGATATTATATCTGAACCACTTTGTCTACTTCCAGAAGAGAGA
Organism: Mytilus edulis; assembly: GCA_019925275.1. NCBI lineage: Eukaryota > Metazoa > Mollusca > Bivalvia > Mytilida > Mytilidae > Mytilus > Mytilus edulis. Next base: position 63,532,479 of record CM034349.1, read on the forward strand.
TTATTGATGATAGAGAAATATTTAGAAACCGATAAAATTGATCTCGTGATAATTGATTTATGTCATTTTGACTTCTTTCCACTTCTGTGCAAAATGTCGAAAAACATATCTTATGAAGAAATGCCATTTTTCTTTAAATCCCCAAATGATACAATTAAACAACGTGTTAAACAAATCCTAGATTTGGAAAACAAGTACCAAGCATGTGCCTTAATATTATCCATTTTGTTTGAGGACGGATTTAAGGAGAATGGGATAAAATGTAGTTTAAAAGCAGCTCCAGAAATGATAACTGTTAAATTAAGGGAAACAACCCGACATTGTGATATTGACTTACAGAGTGATTCCACCAGACGATCCTTGCAAAATGGGTTCGCTACATTAGAAGGGACTTTTCTAAATAAAAATGGAACCAAGTACGTCATTCATGATAAGATATATGATATGGCATTCATTGCGTGTGGGCAATATTATGAGGAATGCTTTATTAAATATGCAAATGAAATGTCAATCGGTGATCTATATCTTTTTAGGTCGATTGAAACTGATTCCACCGATGAATTTATTGTACTTCCAGAAGAAATGGAAGAAAGGTATTTTGAACGACTAGTAGACGATTTAAAACAATGTGATATCTACAGTCTCAGAGTCTACAGTACTCTGCATAACAATCAATTAGTTCATGATTCATTCAGAAAAAAAACTAATCAGCTATCTTCAACACAATGCAGAAGATTTAAAAACAATATTCTATCAAATCGACATTAATGGGATAAAGTTTTTAACTCGGGAATATCATTCGTCCGTTGATTATGATGTTGATGATACAGAAGTAAATGTGACATTTCCGTTAATAGAAGCAGCTGTCGAGGGGTATGCGGATATTGTTGAAGTTCTTCTTAAAATGAACTGTAATGTAAACAAAATAGACAGCTTTCACAGATCAGCATTATATAAAGCTTGTAAAGGGTGTATACCATGATGTTGTTGAAATTTTGATGAACCATAATGCTGACGTTTCCCTGTGTCATGAAGATGGATACTCTCCATTACATATGGCATGTAAAGCGGGAAATAATAAAATAGTTAAATTGATATTAGACAAAAATGCAGATGTAAACAGTGTTTCCCGCTTCGGAGACACTCCGTTGAGTCTAGCATGCGAGGGAGGGTATCCTGATAAAGTACAAGAACTACTGCAAAACAAAGCTCAGGTTGTCGGTGGAACAGCCTGCAAATCATCTCTATGTCAGGCTTGTAAAACTGGAAATGAGGACATCTTGAACATGTTACTTGCCGCCAATACAGATAGCATACATGAAGATAAATATGAATGGGATGGATATATATTGTCAGCATGTGCACCTTTAATGGTTGCTTGCGAAAAGAACCATCTCAAAATAATTCAGTTATTATTTCAGAAATGTAGCGATAAATTTTCCTCTTCTGACAAATGGTCTGCTCTTTGTGCTGCTTCATATAATGGTTGCACAGATATTGTCAACTTATTAATGAAAAACACGGATTTCAGATTATGTGAAGAGCTAGATTTTCCCTTAAATATGCCCATCTTTCTTGCATGTGAAGGAGGAAATCTAGAGACGGTTCAATACTTTCTGTCGCAAGATTTTGATATGTTTGAGTGTAACGCGGCTGATCAATCATTGCTCCATGCGACCTGTAAAAAATTTCCTGAAACCGAATGTCACAAATCCGTGATTGACCTATTGATTCGAAAGCAGTTAGCTGTCTCTAAACCAGACAGCAAAGGATTATCGCCCTTGCATTTAGCTTGTAAAAATCGTTTGCCATCTATATGTAAACTCCTTTTAAGTCACAACGCTAATATAGATATGCAAGACAATGATAAGACGACACCTTTACATTTCGCCTGTGAATCAAATGATTTGGATATCGTTGAAATATTACTTAAACATAAAGCAAACACTGATTTGTGTGATAACTCCAGTAAAACCCCTCGTCATGTTATTTGTGAGAGATGTAAGTACGGAACATATTTACGGCCATCGGCTTATACTGGTATGTATGTTAAAAAAATAAATACGGCATCCAAGTCTATAGTCAAATTATTGATTGATTTTGATGCAGAAGTGAATGCACTTGACAATGAAGGGGAATCGCCATTACATACAACCTGCAAGTATGAAGATTATGAACTAGTAAAATTGCTTCTTTCCTTAAAGAAATCAGACATCAATTTACAAAATCATTCACGTGAGACACCATTGAATTTAGCGTGCAGATCCGGCTACGAAAACATAGTTAAGTTGTTATTGGTGGGAAAAGCAAATAGTTTTATAGAAGATGACGATGGGGAATCTCCACTTCAAATTTCTTCAAATATTTTGAAATCAATTAAGGATAGCCTAATCTGGTTCAGATGGAAGGATAACTACAAGCTGGGTAATGATAACGACTTAACAACGGAATCTACTACATATATTCGCTTTACAAATATTGTTACCCTCTTGACTGAATACAATGAACACATGTCTAAGTCATGAAAACAGCCACACTACACAGTATTTACTATATGATGGTATATCTGACCACGCTATCGAGGTAACACAGTTTTCTATCTGGAAGAAAATTCGAAAAGAACAACTGATGGATTTTCTCATTTTAAGTTTCAATCTAGTGATAAACTGAGGAAAAGAATGGGATAGGAGATAAATGGAACATTTTCAAAGATATCTTTGGAGAGTTCCTACTATTAATATATATATAGTATTAAAAATCTACAAATATGGGAATAGTTGATTTTTTTAATCCCTTTTTAGTTACTGTATAATTTAATTTATAAATAAACTAAACAAGGTATCTAGATTTCACAAGCAAATTAATGCGGCTTTTGCGTCGCGAGGATCGAATAAAGCGAATATACATGATGAAGCCCGAAATAAGTTTCAAAAGATAGCTGTTTGTTTTGTAGTAAGACAATATCTTCATAAATAAAGGCAACAGTAGTATACCGGTGTTCGAAAGCCATATTGAGAGAAAGCAGATCCGGGTTACAAACTAAAACCGAGGGGAACACATCAACTATAAGAGGAAAAGAACAAAACAACAGAAACACTAAAGTAAAACAAAAAACAAAACGACAAAGTAACATACACAGAAACGAACTATAAGACAACAACTGCCATTTTCCTGACATGGTATAGAAAATTTAAAGAAAAAATTGGTAAGTTGAACCTGGTTTTGTGGCTAGCAAACCCTGGAGCTTTTATGGCAATTTTAAGTATAACGCGACAAAGACAACATTACATGACAGGACTACAGTACAAATAAATGCAAGAACTTTTAGGACAGAGATATATACGCAAATAAACAATCCAATCATACATTTCTACATGCTAATAGTTATCAAAGGTACCAGGCTTATATTGCAATGCTTCAGACGCGTGTTTTATCTACATAAGACTCATCCGTGACGCTCAGATCAAAATAGCCAGAAAGCCAAACAACTATAAAGTTAAAGAGCATTGATGACCCAAAATTCCAAAAAGTTGTGCCGTATAGGCCTAAGGGTATCTATGCCTGGGATAACCTTTTTGTGATATACCTCAAGTCCCGATATTTAGGCGCTTGAAACTAACTATACTTGAAAAAATACAACTGTAGCATCTGTGATATGTTATGTAGCACATCGTTGTCGTCAAAATTATTTTAAAATGCTGAACAAAACTACACATATCGGCTGCCAAGAGAGAAAAAAACATCACACAACTAGATTTAAAAGATCAAGATGTGAAAAAGTAACAGCAGGATTTAATTTCACACCCAGAACTTAGCATACTAAGCTAAAATATGCCAGGCCGTGACCGTCAAACACTATTGCAAAACCATATTTTGAAGAAGAAAAAAACACCATTAGATTTATAGAATTACACAAAGCGATAAAAAGGCTTAGTCAAAAAAATTAACAATACACAGTTAGAATTAAAAAAATTACATAACAAATAAAAGAAAATACACTCTAAGCACAAAACCTACACACTGAGATAATAAAAATGAAGAAAAGTAACTGACAATTTAAATTGCATACTGACATGTGTGCCCATATACCTAATCATCATACCGAGGCTGCGTTTGGGTATTTACCTGACGTTAATTATATTAACTCATAACTAATAACTTATTATACCTTTCGTTAAAAATAACTTATTATACCTTTCCTTAAAAAGTGTCTTAAAATAGTCTGACAATAGATAAACCTTTGTACGCAAAGTTAACACGTGATTATTGATAACCAATTAAACCGACACTTAATATAGAATAAAAGTACTGTTTCCTTAAGCGTTGATTTTGAACTAACAATTATATTTGGAATACGAACGTGTAGAAAAAATATTGAGACGTTAAACGGGACACTTATGATAAAAGTTTTTACCTGTTTGAGCTTTTGATTTGATTTAGAGTGTTTGGTGTTTTTGCGCACTTTTAAGCACCGCATTAAGGCTATTTCGTGGCGGCCAGTCTTTATTGGTGGAGGAAACCTGAGTGCCCTGAGAAAACCACTGACCTTCGGTAGGACAACTGACAATCCTAGTCAATTAAGATTGGAGTCGATTACATCCGTACGAGAGGGGTTCTAACTCACAATCTCAGTGTTGACTGGCAAGTGATTACAGTAGTAACTACTTATACCACTCGGCCACCGAGGTCCATATGAACGTTTGATGACAAATGTATATCATCATATTGTGTACAAAGAAGTTGGGCTCTCTAGACTCTGTGATATTCGTTGTTGTTTGTCTTTGTTACAATGTATGACTTTGAAAGGAGTATGATGTAAGTGGTCTGTGTGTTATTATGCGCTACCCAGCATTTGTTATCATCGTGGTTATCGTGGTTATCTATATCTGTATCATGAAACAAAACCTTTCTTAAAAACTTAATCACAACGCTTCAGTATGAAGACTTTTTTCTATTATACTACTACATAGGAAGTTTTTTAAACAATAACGTATTCGAGAAAATTGTTTATATTATTTTTGTCACCACATTCGATAATGGAAAAATTAAGTTGCATTTCAGTTGCATTTCAGTTGAATGTTTTAGTTCCGCCTTCGTAATGAAAGAGGGACGAAAGATACCAGAGAAAGATTCAAACTCACAGATAGAAAACAAACTGACAACGCCATGCCAAAAATAAAACAGACAAATAATAGTACAGAAGACACAACATAGAAAACGAAAGACTAAGCAACACGAATCCCACCAAAAACTGGAGGTGATCTCAGGTGCTCCAGAGACGTAAAATGAAATTTCGCAACTTTATTTGAAAGAGATGTCTTCAATATTATGACAATGTCTAATTTAGACAAACAGAACTGCAAAATATATAAAATGCAGATACAATAAGCTCAGCAAAAACAAAACACATTAGATGTTGATTAAAAACTTCAATAGTTAAAAGTCTAAAACTTATTCTCTCTTTTTTGCTTCTATATTTTTTGATGATTTGGATATTATTTTGTAAAAAAAATGCTGACAGTTTTAAAGGATGCACTTCTGTATAAATAAGGCAATGCAATATCCATTAGAACTCCTCATACCGCTAAAAAAAGTGCAATTTTTACTTTGACGTTTCGTAAAAAAAAACTATCCTAGAGTAGAAAGCTCATATGCACAACTGCTTGTTTCAAATGTAAAAAAATATGTCTTGGGCATGTTTTTAACATGTATATGACTCGAAATTCTCAGAGATTAAATTTATATTAAAATTCTTTATTACCCCTCCTTTCACTTAGAGTTCAATTTGTATTTGTATTGATAACATTCCCAAGTTATGTCTTTACGAGATGAAACATTGAGATCATATCTGGGAACCAGCAGTAAACAAAACAAAATATCTATGAATATAATTTATTTCGTCAAAAGATGCATGACTTGTGAAACAGTTGGATTTTTTAAAATTGCAAGCTATGGTATTTATTTGATTAATATTTTCAAACCTATTATCTTTGTTAAAGACATATATAAACATCACTTTCATTCTGTACTGTATAAGTACTGGTAAAATCCGGAAATTATGGTTATTTTAGATAAAACATGGTTAATTTATCTCTGAAACTAGTAAATTAAGTCCTTTTCATAGTTTTAGTTTGTAACCCGAATTGTTTTCTCTCAATCGATATTTATGACTTTCGAACAGCGGAATACTACTGTTGCCTTTATTTGATTTGAAACATATAAAGTCTGGAGTTGATGGTGAAGTACTTGTAAAGTAATGTTTTTCCGATATGTGTTTGCTTATAACTTTGCTTCAATAGTTCTGAGTTAAGAAATATTTCTATTATTGGTAAAGCTCCAGTCTAACGTGTCAACTAAACTGATGAATATATACTCCATACTGTGGGGAGGACAATTACTTCTCAGACCATCATATGTTTTATACATGAATCTTCATTTGTCCGTCGGCATCGATGAAGAAGATAAATGAAGAAAACTTAAGGGAGTTCGCTTCTCAGTTTCAAAGTAATTAACTTTTAAAAACACTAGTTTATATAGGGGGTTATTAAAGGAATCCAAAGAGCAAAAAAATATATATTGGTCGCCGTGCTTGTTTTCGAGATATATGCCATTGAAATTTTGGCAGGAAAATATCCTCTCTTGACTTTTCATAGCTTTATCATTGACAAGTTGAAGTTCTCAAAAACTGTTAAAAAGTAATTAAAATTTTATAAGACTTTTACAGATTGCTTATCATTATACATGTAAAAGATTTACCAAAAGAAAAATGGGGGTCACCGGGCAAATTTTTTCAAGGCATTCAAATGGATAAAACCAGAGGATTACGAAAATAATGTTCGATCATTTGCATGAAAGTCGGAAAGGAATATGATCTTGTACATTTAAAGCAAACCCTCAAGTAGTTGTAAATTAGTTTCACAGAAAATTTTAAGTAGTCGATAAGGATATTATACATAACTAGTTTTTCCTTCTAACCTTTTAAAAATATTTTCGCATACTAGCAATATTATGATTAAGGATGCCTGATGCATGTGAAAGGAAGCAGATACTCAAGCTTTATGTATCATTGCTTTGGGTTGTTGAGATTTCCATTGGTTTTGATCCATGCTTACTCGTTCACCCTTATTAGATTGAGATAAATGGTAGATGTGTCAAAGAGACAACTACTCGACCATAGAGCAGAAATAAAGGCAACAGTGGTATACCGCTGTTCGAAATTCATAAATCGATTGAGAAAAAAAAATCAGGGTAACAAACTAAACTGAAGGAAACACGTCAAATAAAAGAGGAGAACTACGACACAACAGAAACACAATTTTAAAATGTAAACACACACAGACACGAAATATAATATCACAATGGCCATTTTACTGCCTTGGTACAGGACATTTTAAGAAAAAAATGGTGGGTTGAACCTGGTTTTGTGGCATGTCAAACCTCTCGCTTTTATGGCAATGTTAAATATAACAGACAAAGGCCCCCAAAGAGGGTCTTCAAACATTGCGAGAAAATCACGCACCCAGGGGTCGGCATCATCTGGTGTGTACTAGATTCATGAAATCGGACGCCTTTCTTATACATTTTTATATGATGTTTTGACAGAATTAAATTGGTTCACTAAATTCTTCTCTCTTGTTTTGGAATATTTTTGTCTCTTTTATCTTGAATGATTTCAGTTTTTTGTGTATTCCTCGACCAATGTTTGCCTAAACAAGAATTATAGTGGACAGTAAATTAAACAAATGTGCTATGATTGTCGGTCCAAAGCTTAAAATCATTATAAAGTTCTTCGCAATTATTAAGGAAAAGAAACGCAATTACATCGATTAGACCACACTATCCCTTCCTTATACTAATACATTCATATTCGATTTTTAACAAGAGCATTCGTCTTTTTGTTCCATCTTTATTTCTGTGTTGATTGAAAACAAACCCATTTATCAAGGTCAGTTCTTTCTACTTCGAAAAATTATGATGACAACGAACAGGAACCCTAGCTCTTACCGTCATCCGTAGATAGAAACATTTCGATTTCGATTTATATTTATGTTTCCTTCATCTTTTGTTCTAAATTCATATTTGTCATTTTTGGAAGTTTGATGCTACCTTGCCAACACAATTATTGACAATAACAAAGTTGAGAAGAGTGTCTAGTGTTTTGTTTTTGGCTTTCGGCAAATTTCAAATCTCTAAACACATGTTGTGGTAGAAAGTTGGTTGTCGTGGCATTCTTGAAAATACCTACTACGTAAGTATATTATTACGATGTATCCTCTCTCTCCTTTCTGAACATAACATGACATAAATCATATCTGATAAACATACATCTTTGAAAACCATTCTTATACTTGTAAACCAGACCTCTGGTAAATATATAAATTTCAACTACAGACTCTCTTTAGTTTTTCTGCTTTCAGACCAAATCTGAACTAATTGGGCTTTGCTATTATGCTGCTTCATAAGAGTTGTTGCTGGAATATAATTTCACTGATGTAATTGAATAGTTAAACCACATTGAATAATCATGGGGATTATTTATTACTTTAGTCAAAGAAAAACTAACATGACCATGCCAACAATCCGCAAAATACTACATAAATCTGAAGATTGATTACACAAAGCTCACGCCTAACCGAGGAAGAAATCATGTGCTCCGGAAGGGAAAGCATTTTCAGAACCTGTCGTGTTGCTTATGCTTAAGGATGTACTTAGGTGAGGTTAGGTGAAAATTGATAAATTAAGAATTTAAAATAGATAGTTTAAGCCAGTAGAGCATTCATTAAGGATAAAAGAAAGCTAAAAATATTGATAGGTCATGGACCTCCTTTTCGAGATATTTGAGATTTAAAAAATGGCGGGAAAAGGCTGACTCGGACTTTTACCTTATATTTGCATTGGTATTATTTGGGTCTCAAAACAACAGAATGAAAATCAAGAATCTTCCTAAATTTTGGTAAATGACCTTTTATGAGCTATTAAGTCTTATATGAAAAAATGAAGGGGTGTTATGGGGCAAAATATTTTACATTGTATTGTATGGAAAAACACCAAGGAGTCCGAACATTTGGCATGCTAAACCTGAATATGATAATAATATTTATATGCATTCAACGGATAAGTTAAAAAAAAAAAACTGCTATATTCCTGCAGTGGTTCAGGCATTTCCCAAAGAAAATGCATTTCTTCTATAATTTTACACACTTGTTACATGTAGTTCCTTATACCAATTATTTGTATACATATATTTTAGCACTGAAATGCATATGGTTACGAAGTCTTGAAATAGCAGACACACTTAATACCTTATAATAAAAACACAACATGGATGAGGACACGAAATATTCACTTTTAAAGCGAGCTTTCTCGCCAGGTTTAGAAGATGAAGTTACTTCCATCGAGACGAAAGTTGCTCGAATACCAGGTATTTCTATTTGTTCGTGTCAAGTGAAATTTGTAAATCTACCACTATGACCCCTAAGTCAACCAGGAATAAAAATAAAAACCACTCACACAACCATAAACTAAACATGCCATAGAGTTTTATTTTATTTATATAATATCAACATAAATATCATTATTGTTCAATTATTTCATTTGGTAGAATTGCACATAATTTTTATTTCAAGAAACTAATCATTTAGAAAAAACCGAATTTAAATGGATGGGCATGAATATTTGTTGGAAGAGTTAATTGAGTTTTGTTTAAACTGCCCATATAAATTAAATTGTGACCAACAGAATAATTTCTTATTTGTTGCTATTCCATCAATACGAATTTTGGTTTATATCATATTAATTGTGTGATGAAGAAATTTAAAAATATCTAATATATTTGGTTTCAAAAGCGTCAGATAATGAGTGATGACATAAACAAAACATGGTTGGTGTGATCTTTTGTACCGTCCAACCATTTTGGTTATTCCAATTATCTTTTTATATCATGTATATAGTATGTAAACATTATCGAGTTTAGAAAAACGAATAGTTAAAGAATTATAAAGATTATTAAACATTTTCAGAATTGTGTAATTTTGTTATAAAATGAATAGACTCGGGGAATACTATACTAAGTCAATACATATATAATGTCTGTTTGTGTTGGTCACCATTTTTTTCTGTATAACAGAACTATTAACAACATGTGGGAGGGTTATATGTTTATGACAGCAATGTTTATCCGCTATTTTCTTCGGGAAATGCCTTAGCCAAGTCAGGAATATAGCATGCTTTTTTACTTGTTTGATTGATAACTTTTGAATTTGTGAGTGTTTATGGACTTATCGATTTGAAACCTTGAAAATGTACTTAACATGACGTTTAAAAAGAATGTGGTAATTCCTGACAGTGTCACCCAAATTGTTTTAAATATAAGATCTGTTTAAGCGGGAAATCTAGGCTTTGAGTTTTAACTCATATATTAACATTTAATTGCTCTATTAAATGCATTGATCAGAAGTTAAAATCTAGCCACACACTTCCTCAAATATAACCACAATAAAAAGAAAAAAGAAAAAACAAGAGGAAAAACCGATATGTAGCCCTTCTATCAAAAGTTCTCTTGGCTAATGAAAATGAAAGCCTCAAGCATCATCAGTATAATTAAGACAAAATTTGAGTTTTTCGAACGATCAAAAGGTCGATACTTTAAACAAGAAATCAGTGAAAATCTAAACAAATTTCATATATTAGAAAAAGAAAAAAAAAGGACTAATAAACTTTGGTTTGATAATTGATAATGTTTACTGGTAGAAGTATACAAATGAGCTTCTTAAATATCAAATTATGCCTTATCGAAGTGATATCTAGTTTATTTATTTAATATAGTACAGTCATTTTGTCTTAAGTTGTAACTTAGAAAATCTTGTCAAAATCTTTTCTTTACATTTCTAGGACCGTCTGATGATTTAGATGATAACAAGAAAAGATGGCTCACTATTGGAATTTGTTTACACACTGTAATATCTCCTGTACTCAGAGAATATATTTTACCTATTCTTATAAAGCTTTATTACCGCTTGACAATAAAATGCCGGATTGAAAAACAAACTTATCCATTCCATCTTAAGACATATTTTTCAGGGATATATCTAAATTATGAGACGATAAATATGAACAAAGATATCTTTGGAAAACGTTCAAAACGTTATGATTACCGGGTAAAAAATCATGTTGATTTATCTAAGCTATTTCTTCAAACACACATGACAAAGTACCAGGCTATAGACGATTCATGCGATTCATCAGCTGTTCTTGGGATAATTATAAATATCGACGAGTTTCCTGTAGCGGTGCGTTCATATGCCGAAAAGGTAGGTATTAATTGATTATGAATATCAATACTGTATAGCGATACTCTCTGTTCAACTATAATTTAACGTGTATTATTCCTCGTTATTTTGACATCGCTATATCAATTAAATATGGATTTAAAAGAATGTTATGTTTAGTTATACAATATATGCACGAGTATTGGTAGTATCATCACACGTGTGGTGTCCTAGTAGATAACAGTTTGTTTTTGGCTGGTATTTTAGTGTTATTACTTGATTTATTTTTACTTGCGCCTTTCAAATATTTCAAGTTTAGTGTCTTTAATTGTAAAACTTTGACTGATTCATCGAGACTCATTGTTTCATATTCACGTTTTATACTTGTTAGTTGTAGTAACTTGCAAATTTTAGAAAGAATGGAAATTGTTGCAGTTTTAATTTAACTTTGAAAGAAAAAAAAAAACACAAAAATACTGAACTCCGAGGAAAATTCAAAAAGGAAAGTCCCAAATCAAATTGAATATATCTTTTCCCCAAAACTCATGACAAAGAAAAAAAACTGTCTCATAACTTAAAAGGACGGGACAAATAAATGAATCTTTTGATGCTAATTTTGACTATCGATTTTCTAACACTTTATATTACCTTTTCAATCATGGATTGGTGATTGTTTGATGATACAACGGACATGCTCCGAAATAATTGGATTGCAAGAAAAATTTAAAAAAAGAGATATTCCAACTCACAAGTCAGAGAAAAACAGACCACGTCAAATAAAAAAATACGACGAAGGGACAAACAACGCTCATCAAAACACAACATATAAAACTGATAATAAAGCAACACGAAACCAAACACGCTAGACATATATTTAACTTTTACGGTCGTCATCATAGATGTGAAAGAGTTGTTATTTTCATGTTACGTATATACTTTATTTTGGATTTCGCAATTTACATAGAACTTTTCAAGAATTACAAAATGCCAGTTTATTTTTTGAAATTTTAAGAACAGATGCATTTAGATATATGTATTTGATATCATAATGCGAGCTCTCATTATTGCCATACTTAAGTAGTCGCATTATTTCGCACTATAAAACCTCGCAATAATTTATTAATTTACAGTATACACTATTGGTTATAAATGCAACCTTCTACCAAAATGTATCCATTAAGCATATGCTACCTTTTCAATGCAGTCAGTGTTCAAAAAACTTAACTGTTTACTCACTTAAGGTTTTAATTTTCTTAATCTTCCTCATCATATATGTTTATAAGACGAGTATTTGAATATTTATTTGACATATACCATGCTATTATATTTTCACCAATTCGTTTGATTTGTTTTTAGCTGAAAAATAACTTAAATGCTATTTTTTTATACACTTTCAGATTCGATCCAACATCAGAAACCCATGGGCGCACTGTAACTTAAAAGAATGGGATAAAGGAAAATATTTGTAACGTCCCTTACAGAAATGGGAAATTTTATTAGCAGTCTAGATCTGAAAGCATCTGTAAAACAGTCAACTTTAGAAGAGATTAAAAAATGGGAAACCAATGGTATATGAAATAAGTTTAATGACTTGAAAATGTTAAACGCTAATGAAATAATATTTCTATTATTAATTTTGATTTCTGACATATCATAAGTGAATTCAATTTATTCCAATAGCTGCAAAGTTACAGAGTCTTGAATTTACTATCGAATACAAACCCAAAATTCGCATTTCTACATTAACGCTGCATAGATATTTCTTTTAATCAATAAAAAGATTTCCTGATTTGTTGACGAAACAATCATACTTACATAATGATTTGTTTTGTTTCTGTATCGTTATTCAAAGTGGATTTCATAATGAAAAAAATCTTCCACGCCATTAACTTATGTGTAAGGTTGGATGTGATGCTTTTAATCTAAAGACAAAGTAATTTTAAGGTACAACCATATCAATATCAATGGAATATCAAATAATTTGAACCCTAAGTGGGTTATCCCTTTATAATCTTATATTAATTAAACAGAAAATCAATCTATAAATTATGAAGGCTGTGGAGACATGCGACGAGTTCTAGACAATTGTAACATATTTCCCCGATTTACGTGATTAGGGACATTCCGTTTTGATTTTCCTCAGAGTTCAGTATTTTTGTGATTTTCCTTTTTTCTATACAACTGCGCAACTAATTTTGTAAACATTTATTTGATATGTTAGAAAAGTATAGAAATATAGGAGTTTGCATTTTATTCTAATTAAATCGTAACTTTTTTTTATTAACATTTATGATATCATCCATTTACAGTTAATTGAAATAAGAGATAACGTTTCAGTGCCCAAATTGTACCGAGCACATGAATTGCTGCGATTAAGAAAATAAAGCAGCCAAAATCTTACCCTGGGTTTTTTAAGAGAGTAAACAATTTGAATTTATGATTTGACATTATGACGTCTTTTCAACATAGCTAATTATATGTAGATGCACAAAACTTTCACAATATATGTCAACTGATGAAGAACTCCCAAGAAAAAGTTTATTCTATGCGACGTTCACAAAAAGTCGTCTTTTAAAAAATTAACAAATGCAATATGTTACAAGCTTCCATTTAAAAAAAAACAATGTTAAGCATAGACTCATGTGAAGTTGTTGAAATATTTGAAGAATTGAAACAAAACATCCATTATACGATTTTTATGATGTTAATTTAAACATGGATGCAATATAGGTACTCCTTATCAATGGATCGTCTTGAGTGGGTCAAACCCATTTTTTTTCTATGATTCAATATGGATTCAAGATTCAATTAGTGGAATTTTATAGTGAATAAGGGTACATCTACAATATACACTGAGAATTAAATTTTTGTCTTGATCATAAATAAAACGTAGGCGCAATTTATGTACTCTCACTTAAGTATATAAAAAATGTTAAATAGGTGCAATTTGTATACTCTCGATTAAGTATAGAATGTATACAATTTAAAAACCTGGAACACAAGCGATTATATTCTTTTCTACATTGCACCATTTCAAAAGTGGCTGAATATACACGATATATCTAGAAGTTGAAACGATATTCTAGAGCTTTTGTTTATTTGCATGATTTTCCTTTGACGTAAGATTGATGCATACAAGGATGCTATTAATAAAAGCGTTCAAACGAGAAAATTTGAAGTCATCCCCTTTTTGTCCTCATTTCCCGAATGTGAACTACCGTATATGACTATCTCCTGGTTTGTACTCATACGAGGAACACGACGGGTCCCACATGTTGAACAGAATCTGCTTACACTTTCGGAACACCTGGCATGATCCTAGTTTTGGATAGAGTTAGTTTTGCTTAGTTTGTTGTGTTTTGTGTACTGTTGTTTGTCTTTTGATATTTGTCTTCTTTAGCCATGACCCTGTCTCTTATACTGACGCCTTCGCTAGTGTAATTTGATTTTAATATGTGTTTAAACGCTATAAAGGTAAACACGATATTAAGTTCAGAGCGGACAATGATGTTTTCGTCCTTTACACCTTGAAAATCTCAAACAATCAAATGATTATTTAGCTATCAACATGTTTACACAGTGTAATAAAATTAATTTCATTTAATATGTGCTTTTTGTGATAAATCATTTGGGTCAATATTCGCAATTGTTTCTCCATAGGCGGTTATGGTAACGTTTTCTTCTGTAGCTCAGTCTATATCGTAAACTATGTTATGTATGATGGCTCGTTTTGAAGCTTAAATGTGGTTAAATTTTGGTAACGATGTGAGATTACTTTTTCCGTAAACTAGCATACCTCGAAAATCCTTTCGTGATGGCTCCTCGTGCTAAAAAATCCCTTTTAACACAATAAGTTCTTTTAAAATTTAATACTTTGAACATATTTAAAAG
This sequence comes from Mytilus edulis, assembly GCA_019925275.1. NCBI lineage: Eukaryota > Metazoa > Mollusca > Bivalvia > Mytilida > Mytilidae > Mytilus > Mytilus edulis. The sequence goes on from CM034349.1 coordinate 63,547,637, forward strand.
CTCCATAGTTTTAACACATTTATTCTATGTTTCTCTACTTTCCAAATCACTACAAATGGTTAAGCTCATTCATTTGTAAAAAAAAAAGGAAACATGTCAAATATCACTACACAGAGATTTTTTGTTTACACACAATTTTTGAGGCGCATAAGGGATATTGACCAATTTGGAAGGTGGCTAGATTATTTTGGATCGAAAGGTATTCAACACTCACGTTTTCAATTTCTTCTCCATATCTTTTAATTAAAAAATATTGCAGGACAGCGCACATGTCTTAAAACCTTATTCCCTAAACACACTTTTGATTCACCATTGTTCAAATAATTTAAAAAAAAAATCAAATAGTTTAATTCTCATTTCTACAAAAGAAAAAAAACACCTTTTGTCGACTACAAAGTAGCTTCCAATTATGCACTCAGAACTATCTTGATTTTTTAAAATAATTTTAAATAATTATACAACACAATATTCTATTCATAAAGACAGTATTTATGATGTTTTTTTGTTTTGGATTTTGAGGAGAACATCCTAAAAACGATATTGACTTTTTTAAAGTTGTACAAGTATTCTAGATTTTCATAAAATGGAATAACACATAGAGAAAAAAAACCAAATGATTTATTTATTAGGGGCAAATACGCTTCAAGAAATTATCAGATTGCATTAATTTGCCCAATGTTTAATTTGAAGTTGATAGACATGGACAATCGTCTTCGTTTGACATCGCTGAAAAATTAAATAAGCCTCAAGTACTAATGATATTTCCATTTTTGTTTGCAGATACACAGTTTTTAAAAGGCACATTACTTGGATTAGAATTGGTTAAAGAAATTCGTCAAGACACGAGTATCTTAGCCAAATATGCAAATATTTTGAAATTCAACCTAGAGAATGAATCAGAAAAGAGATCTGCAGCTGACAAAGTTATACAAGATGAACTAATAACCCTGAACGAAAGAATCAAAAACATTATCCAACGTCAAGAAGAAATAATCCCAAAACATATACGAGGTATGAGATACACGAAAACATATATAAACGAAAATAACACTTTGTGTGCGTAATTACAGCATTATAAGACTGAATCATAAAATACGTTTACGACAACTGTGGTAAATTGAACATCAAACTCCCCCACAAGCAACAGCCTTTTTCGGTCACAGATTTAATAGTCCAGTCAATCTAGCAAAATTTGACCATAACCTTGAGGTAGTTGCAACAGAAGATTTTCAAGTTTTAATCTTTAGCATTATACCCCAAATATACACAGAAACAAGTCTCATTAAATCTAACTTGAGGAAAAGTTAAAATCATGATTTTAAAATTCCTATGGAGATGTGCATAGATATGAAAAAAGACAGAAATATCAATAAAAATTGATTCAAAATAATAACTTTACTGCTTCTGTTCAACAGAATGTATTGATTCTTGATGTTTTATCCGTCTTTAGAGTATAACAAACAACTCTGAAGGTGTTTTCATATCTTTAATCAAGCTACAACCTAGTTTTCATAATTCAGTAGTTGACCATTTATTAAACTTTTCAGCATGTCATGGTAAAGAATATCAAATTGAAAAAAACTAATTGAGCATATATTCTTCTTTTTGTGGTTGAAAGTTTCTTTAAACAAGGGGTAGATGGTGATCAAATATAATTTTCCTATATAAACAATACCAAATATTCACATTATTTTTTCAACATGGAAAGAAAGCCATAAATTTGCAATTTCTTTAATGAAAAATGTGCCAAAAAAATAAAAATACCCATAACACATTGGTTTTGTACATTTCATGAGTAGAGGATTATATAATATAGTCAAATACGAACTTATAACCCCATCAAAGTATAATATTTTACATGAATATTAAAAAAAATCAACCAAAAACCTACAAAAAAGACTCATTTTTGCAGAGTTATCTCTCTTTCCAATGTTAATTTCCATACGAAATTATAAATGCAAAATTTGAGTTTTCCTCAAGGTAGATTTTATGGGACTTGTTTCTGTGTATATTTGGGGCTTAATGCTATAGATTAGAATTAAAACATTTTCTGTTGCAATTAGTTTGACTGGACTATAATGTAGGAATTATTTATCGTTGGTGTAAAATACATATAATATCAGAGAATCAAAAGCTTTAGTCTTTCAATCATAAAGAGCATACTTCAACAGCCATGAAAATAACGTTAGAAACAAAAATGAATGTTTTTGCGAACAATACGATAATCTGAAAAAAACCATCTTCATGGATAAAAAAAACAAAAAACCGAAAAACAGTTCAATGTTGATTGAAGGAGGTGTAACTATTAACATGATTTTATAAATAAGAAATGTAGTACCATAATCATTATTTACGCTTGTACTAAAATCTCTTGAAACTGTGTAAACTTTAATCACAGTTCAATAGAAATGTATACCAATATGTCTCTTTATGGGCCTACCGCCAATTCACAGATACAAACTTTGACACTTTATTCAGTGTTCTAATTTGTGTATCGCTATTGTTTTAGATTATCATGAAGATGAAATTCAAGGTTGGGAAAAAGATGATGAGACATTTGTTGAAACTAGAGCAACAGAGCATGTAATGACGTGGATTTCTAAGTATAATATAGCTGTTGTCACGGGCTGTTCTGGGGCCGGAAAATCATTTCTCATTCATCATGTTGCCTTAGAGTTACATCGGAAAAACAAATATGATATCATACCCCTATCATTTGTAACGGCACCATCGGATATTATGAAGTATTACAGTAAAAACAGAAACCAGGTTTTTGTAATTGATGATATATGTGGAAGGGAAACAATAAATGTGCAGTTAGTTAATACATGGAAGCAACTAACAGAAAAGTTAAACGATATATTTAAATCAAATTGCACCGATTCAAAACTTTTAATTTCCTGTAGGCTGCAGGTGTGTAATGATTCACAGTTCAAAGGGTTGACGCAGTTTACTGAAAATGTGTTTGATATTGTATCTGCACCACTGTGTCTTCTCCCAGAAGAAAGAATGTTAATGATAAAGAAATATTTAGAAACCGACAACATTGATCATGTAATAAATGATCTATTACATTTTGACTTCTTTCCGCTACTATGCAAAATGTCGAAAAACGTATCGAAAGAGAAATTGAGTCTTTTTTTGAGATCACCGATTGATACGATAAAAGAACAAATCAAATTTATAATAGATTCGCAGAACAATTCACAATTATGTGCCTTAGTTTTATGTATTTTGTTTGAGGAAGGATTTAATGAGGATTGGCTTAAGTGTAGTTTACATTTAACTCCAGAATATATAATTGATAAAGTACAAGGAATAACACGACACTGCGGCATTGATTTAAAGAGTGATTTCGCAAAACGATCATTAGAAAATGGGTTCGCAACATTAGAAGGGACGTTTGTGACAAAAACTGAAGGAAAATACCATATTAATTGGAGAATACATGATATTGCAGCCATAGAGTACGGACACTATCTCATGGAATGTTTTATAAAATATGCTAATGAAGGGTTAATCGGTGAACTATACATATTTAAATCGATTGAAACTAATCTCACCGATGACTTTGTTGTTTTACCGGAAGAAATGGAAGAAAGATATTTTGAAAGACTACTAGACGACTTGAAGCAATGGGATATCTATAGTACACTGCATAACAACCAGTTAGTCCATAAGTCATTTAGAACTAAACTTATTAGATATCTACAACACAATGAAAAGGATTTGAAAAAAGTATTCAATCAAATGGACAAGGATGGGATAAAGCTGTTAACTTGGGAAAGTCATTATTTTATGGGTTATGCTTTTGATGATGATCATGAACGAGTTAATGTTACATTTCCATTAATAGAAGCTGCTATAGAAGGGTATGCAGATATAGTGGAATTTCTAATTAAAATGAACTGTGATGTTAATAAAAAAGACAGTTTTCATAGAACAGCATTATATAAAGCATGTGAAGGTGGTTATCAAGATGCTGTAGATATTTTGTTAAACCATAACGCTGACGCTTCCTTGTGTCATGAAGATGGATCATCTCCATTACATATGGCATGTAAAGCAGGAAATACTAATATAGTAAAGTTGATTTTAGAAAAACATGACAATGTAAACCGTGTTTCCCACTTCAGTGACACTCCGTTGAAACTGGCATGCAAAGGAGGGTATATTGATATAGTAAAAATACTACTTGGGAAAAAAGCGCAGGTTTTTGGTATACGAGGCAGCAAGTCACCTCTATTTTTGGCTTGTGATATTGGAAATGAGGCCATAGTGAAAATGTTACTTGCCACCCACACAGATCCTTTATATTTAGATGGCATTGAGTATTATTGGGATGGACATGCATATGAACGAGCGTGTTCACCTTTAGATGTTGTCTGTCAAAAGAATCATATCAATATAATTCAGTTATTATTTCAGAAATATAAGTTTTCTTCTTATTTCAAATGGTCTGCTCTATACACGGCTTCATATAATGGATCCATAGATATTGTCAAATTACTTATGGAAACCACAGATTTTATTTTATTTGAAAAGCTAGATTTTTCATTGGATAAAGCTATGTTTTACGCATGTGAAGGAGGAAATCTAGAGGTAGTCCAATACTTTCTGAAACAAGGTTTCAATATATTTAAGTGTAACGATGCTGGTCAATCATTGCTTCATGCAACCTGTGCATTTTCTAATGAAAACGAAGGTAGTACATCTGTGCTTAATCTGTTGATTACAAAACAGCTACCTATCTCTAAACCTGATAAAAAAGGATTGGCTCCATTACATTTAGCTTGTAAATATAGTTTGCATTCGATATGTAAAATACTTATAAGTCACAACGCTAATATAAATATGCAAGACAATGAAAACATGTCACCTTTACATTATGCATGTGAAGCTAACAACTTTGATATTGTTGGAATATTACTTAGAAATAAAGCAAACATTCAGTTGACTGATAACGCAGGTAGAACCCCACTTCATGTTATTTGTGAAAGATGTAAAAGTTTGTGGTCCCTACGACCATCGGAGTATCCTGATATTCATATTAGTAGAAGCAATACTGAAAGCAAGTCAATAGTCAAATCATTGATTGATTTCGATGCAGAAGTGAATGCACGTGACAAATTCGGGGAGTCTCCTTTACATAAAACCTGCAAGTATGAAGATTATGAACTTGTAAAAATGCTTCTTTCCTTAAAACTATCAGACATCAATTTACAAAATATATGGGGTCAGACTCCATTGCATTTAGCGTGTGATTACGGATATGAAAACATAGTTCAGTTATTATTGGCAGAAAAGCTGAGTGTTTTAAAAAAAGATGACCAAGGAAAATCTCCTCTCGATGTTTCTTCAGAAATTTTGAAACGAATTAAAGATAATCTAGCCTATTACATATGGTTGGATAATTGTGATCACTGTGATGCTTTACATGACGAAAGTCTGGAATCTTCTTCATTCAATACCTATTCAAACATTGTTAATCTTTTGACTGAGGACAATGCAGATATATCTAAGTCATGAAGAGAGCTAAACTGTACTGCATTTAATTTATATTTGAAAGGGGTAGATACAAAAATATAAAACGAGAAGAACGTTTATTACAACATAGTTGTCTAAATAAAATAGATGACGAAGAACATTTATTATTAACATGTACAAAAAATAAAGATTTGAGATTTGAATTTTTACAGTAAGTTAGAAGTATCTATTCAGATATAGATAATATGAATGATTTGGATAAATTGGTTTTATGTCTTTCGTGTCAGTCAATTATGCAGTATGCTGCTTCATTTGATGAAAAGTCATGGTCATTGAGGAGGGTGGACTCAACATCTGCATGATAGATACATAAATTATATGTATATAATGATTTGTTCTTTTGTTTTTATGATGTATTGTAAACGTTATACTGATTCATTACAATAATTTATGATAGGTTGCACATTCCTCTTTTAGTGTTTTCATGCTATAAAACGAACACACAGAACGTTACACAGTAGCTATAAGCGTTTGGTCATTCATAAATTACGTATCATAAACGGATCAAATTGTCCCCGAAATATAGAAACAAAACCAGAATAATCGTATCATGTGTGTACGTGAATGAAGACGTAGTAAGCAAAATGTACTATCATTATCACCACGAAATTCAAATGAATTCAGTGAACGTATGTTGGTGTAAAAAGGATTGAAATGTTACATCGGCGAAGATTTTTTCTTTCAGGACAGAGATTACAACTAAAAAAATATGAACAAAATGTTTCATCAAAGTCCCCCTCCCATCAAAAACAAAATGGTAGATCGCTTAATCCATAACCAACTGATAGAGGAGACAGTTGAATTAAATCATAGATGTAATACCATGATTAAATATTTCGACGTGAAAACTGGTAAGATTTTAAAGTTAAAAATTTTACTATTGCACAAAATTATAAAATCAATGAATTTTACATGCACATGTATAAAAGCTAAAAATGCTATAGGATAATCAAAAACACAATCATGTACGTGAATACAACGATGGAAGGTTATAACAACCTTGACCGGCTACGTCAATACTGATCAGCCCATTCAGTTTTATAGTATGCGTGTTCTATTTTCGCAGGTGTGAGGTCGAAGGTTAGACTTGACCAATGCGAGTTAATCTCATAATGTTTGTTTGACTGATTAGGTCGCACTACCTTTCGGTAAGCAGCTTATCCGCAGTTAAATGGTTCTGATCGGATGACAGTAAGCGAACAATTCTCTTTCTCCTTGTCAGTAACTAAGGAAGCCGACATTTTGAATTACGCAATGTAATGACATGTAATTTCTACAATAATAAGCAAAATAACTCATCCTACGCGTCGACAGGGAAACTCAATTTGCGACAGTAAAACTACCGATGGACGTCCGCAAAGTTTTAAATACTATACAGTTACTCTAAAAAATAAAAAAACGTTTACGACAACTGTGGTAAATCAAACTACGAACTTCCCTACACGCAATAGTCTTTTTCGGTCACAGATCAAATGTATGAAATTATTTATCACCGCTGTAAACTACATATAACATTAGAAAATTAAAAGTTTTAGTCTTTCAATCATAAATGGCATACTACAAGAACCATGAAAATAACGTTAGAAAAAAAATGAATGTTTTTCCGACCAATACGAAAATCTGGAAAAAACATCTTCAGGGATATTTGATTCCGAATGTTAAGAAAGCCATAGTAATTAGTCTTGGAGAATCCAAACCAAAAGAGTCTGAACAAAAAGGTAAACAAAATGAAATCAAAAAATTGAGAGAGGTGTTACTATTTACATGATTTCATAAATAAGAAATGTAGTACAATAATTATTATTCAAACTACGCTTGTACTAAAATTTCTGGATACAGTGTAAACTTTAGTCACAGTTTAAGAGAAATGTATACCACTATGTCTCTATATGGAGCTATTGCCAATTCACAGATACAGACTTTGACACTTAATTCAGTGTTCTAATTTGTTAACTTCTAGATTTGCATGAAGATGAAATTCGAGGTTGGGAAAAAGATGATGAGACATTTGTTGAAACTAGAGCAACAGAGCATGTAATGTCATGGATTTCAAATCGTAATATAGCTGTTGTAATGGGTAGTTTCGGGACAGGGAAATCGTTTCTCATTCGCCATGTTGCTTTAGAGTTGCATCGGCGAAAAAAGTATGATATCATATCCCTATCATTTTTAACGGCACCATCGGATATTATGAACTATAACAGTAAAAATAGAAACCAGGTTTTTGTAATTGATGATATATGTGGGAAAGGTACAATGGATGTTCAGTTAGTAAATACATGGAAAGATCTAACAGAAAATATTAACGATATATTCAAATTGGATTGCACCGCAACAAAACTTCTGATTTCCTGTAGGCTACAGGTGTTTAATCACCGACTGTTCAAAGGCTTAACGCGGTTTACTGCAAATGTTTTTGATATTGTATTTGAACCACTTTGTCTACTTCCAGATGAGAGATTAATGATGATAGAGAAATATTTAGAAACCGATAAAATTGATCTCGTGATAAATGATCTATGTCATTTTGACTTCTTTCCACTTCTGTGCAAAATGTCGAAAAATATATCTTATGAGGAATTGCCATTGTTCTTTAAAAATCTTCAAAAGATACAATTAAACAACGTATTAAACAAATCCTAGATTCGGAAAACAAGTACCAAGCATGTGCCTTAATATTTTCCATTTTGTTTGAGGACGGATTTAAGGAGAATTGGATAAAAAATGTAGTTTAAAAGCAGCTCCAGAAATGATAACTGTTAAATGAATGGAAATGACCCGACATTATGATATTGACTCAAAGAGTGATTCCGCCAGACGATCCTTGCAAAATGGGTTCGCTACGTTAAAAGGTACTTTTCAAAATAAAAATGGAACCAAGTACGTCATTCATGATAAAATATATAATATGACATTTATTGCGTGTAGACAATATTGTGAGGAATGCTTTGTTAAATATATGCGAATGAAGTGTCAATCGCTGATCTATATCTTTTTAGATCGATTGAAACTGATTCCACCGTTGAATTTATTCTACTTCCAGAAGAAATGGAGGAAAGGTATTTTGAACGACTAGTAGACAATTTGAAACAATGTAATGTCTACTACAGTCTCAGAGTCTACAGTACTTTGCATAACAATCAATTAGTCCGTGATTCATTCCGAAAAAAGCTTATCAGGTATCTTCAACACAATGCAGAAAATTTGAAAACAATATTCTATTAAATCGACATTAATGGGATAAAGTTTTTAACTGGGGAATATCATTCGTCCGTTGATTATGATGTTGATGATACAGAAGTAAATGTGACATTTCCGTTGATAGAACTGAAGCAGCTGTCGAGGGTATGCGGATATTGTTTAAGTTCTTCTTTTAAAAACTGAACTGTATGTAAAAAAAAAATAGACAGCTTTCACAGATCAGCATTATATAAAGCTTATAAAGGTTGATACCATGATGTTGTTGAAATTTTTATGAACCATAATGCTGACGTTTCATTTTGTCATGAAGATGGATACTCCCCATTACATATGACATGTAAAGCAGAAAATAACAAAAAACAGTTAAATTGATATTAGACAAAAATGCAGATATTAACAGTGTTTCTCGCTTCGGTGACACTCCATTGAGTCTAGCTTGCGAGGGAGGGTATGCTGATATAATACAAGAACTACTGCAAAACAAAGTTGTTTTTTTAACTTGTTCCGTTGATTGATAGCTTTTGATTTTAGAAAATAAACCATACCATATATATAGCCTGCTTTAAAGGCCCGACAAGAAAAACATGAAAAAATCAATTGAGAAAACTAACAGCCGAATGTAAAACAAAACAATTTACGAAAAATAAATATGACAGATACGAACCAAAGACAACCACCGAACTACTGGCTTCCGACTTTGAAAAAGCACATATCGAGAATCTGGCTGGGTTAAACTAGTTTGCTAGTCCTGTGTTAAAAAACAAGGGCTCTGGTTATATACACTATTTAAAAGTCCTACCAAATGGCTTCTTATGGTACGAAGTAGTTAAATGTTCATAACTACGAAATGGCAAAATAATGGTACGAAATGGCAAAAGCATGGTACGAAATGGCAAAATAATGGTACGAAATAGCAAAATCATGGTACGAAATGGCAAAATCATATGGTACAAAATGGCAAAATCATGGTACGAAATGGTAATTTTGGATACGAAATGGTATTGGAACAAAATGGCTGGATACCTTCGGCCACACTGCCGTATTGGCCACATTAGTTTCGTTCATAGTCGTTTCCGTCAAACTGCCAGTTCGGCCATACTTGTTTGTGTATGGACGTTTCAGTCATGTTTTTTTTTGGATTGTTTTACAGAGAGGAATAGACTATAATAGTTTAACAATCAGAAACAACAAGACACATTATGACAATTAGTTTATAGATATAGGAAGATGTGGTATGAGTGCCGGCAATGTGACGACTCTCCATCCAAGTCACAAATTATAAAAGTAAAACATTCAAGGATGTGTATAGTAAGATACTAATCATTGATAAAACCAATTAATGATTAAAAACAAAATGAAAAAAATGTGACCGAATCGACTGAAGCCGAACTGGTGGTGTGGCCAAACTGGTAGTCCGACCGAAATCGTCTCGAAAGTCCGTATAAAAATATACAATAATACACGAACAAGATTATATGAAATCGCATTGACAACTATTTCGGCACAACAAATTACTGATACATGTACAAACTTATATATATGGAATTTTGATCATACTGTAATTCAAAGTGGGAGCAATAGTTACTAGTTAACAATCATTATTTGGGGAGGGAGGGATTCAAGATTCAAGAGATTTAAAATTTTATTAAGAGTCGATTTTCAATAAATTACATAGACACAAGCTCTAGCGAGCTATTCAAATCGACTTAATAGCAAAATACGATACACATATATACAAAAGTCATGAAAACAACACAATTTTAAACATATAATGCATAGTAAGATACCATAAATGAAATATATATAAGTTAAAAGCATAGTTCACTTAAAACATAGCACAAGTTGATAATAAGATTGCACAAATCAAATAGTCACACAAAAATAACTAGAGGCTCTAAAGAGACTGTGTTGCTCACCTTGATCTATGTGAATACTTAACAAAGGACACAGATGGTTTCATAACAAAATTGTGTTTTTGTGATGGTGACATGTTTGTAGATCTTACTTTACTGAACATTCTTGCTGCTTGCAATTATCTCTATAATGAACTTGGCCCAGTAGTTACAGTAGATAATGTTAGTGAAAATTTACAAATTTTAAATTGTTAAAAATTGACTATAAAGGGCAATAACTCCTTAAGGGGTCAATTGACCTTTTTGGTCATGATGACTTATTTAGGTTTTACTTTACTGTACATTATTACTGTTTATAAAATTGAGAATGGAAATGGGGAATGTGTCAAAGAGACAACAACCCGACCAAATAAAAAACAACAGCAGAGGGTCACCAACAGGTCTTCAATGTAGCGAGAAATTCCCGCACCCGGAGGCGTCCTTCAAGCTGGCCCCTAAACAAATATATACTAGTCCAGTGATAATGAACGCCATACTAATTTCCAAATTGTACACAAGAAACTAAAATTAAAATAATACAAGACTAACAAAGGCCAGAGGCTCCTGACTTGGGACAGGCGCAAATATAGTTTATCTCTATCTATAATAATATTCAAGATAATAACCAAAAACAGCGAAATTTCCTTAATATTACCAGTTCAGGGGCAGCAACCCAACAATGGGTTGTCCGATTCATCTGAAAATTTCAGGGCAGATAGATCTTGACCTGATACATCATTTAACCTCCGTCAGATTTGCTCTAAATGCTTTGGTTTTTGAGTTATAAGCCAAAAACGGATTTTACCCCTATGTTCTATTTTTAGTCATGGTGGCAATCTTGGTTGGTTGGCCGGGTCACCGGACACAATTTTTAAACTAGATACCCCAATGATGATTGTGGCCAAGTTTGGAATAATTTGGCTCAGTAGTTTCAGAGGAGAAGATTTTTGTAAAAGATAACTAAGATTTACGGAAAATGGTTAAAAATTGACTATAAAGGGCAATAACTCCTAAAGGGGTCAACTGACCATTTCGGTCATGTTGACTTATTTGTAAATCTTACTTTGCTGAACATTTTTGCTGTTTACAGTTTATCTCTATCTATAATAATATTCATGATAATAACCAAAAACAGCAAAATTTCCTTAAAATTACCAATTCAGGGGCAGCAACCTAACAACGGGTTGTCTGATTCATCTGAAAATTTTAGGGCAGATAGATCTTGACCTGATAAACAATTTTACCCCGTCAGATTTGCTCTAAATGCTTTGGTTTTTGAGTTATAAGCTAAAAACTGCATGTTTACCCCTATGTTCTATTTTTAGCCATGGCGGCCATCTTGGTTGGTTGGCCGGGTCACCGGACAGAGGAGAAGATTTTTGTAAAAGTTTACGGATGACGGACGACGGACGCCGGACAACGGACGCCAAGTGATGAGAAAAGCTCACTTGGCCCTTTGGGCCAGGTGAGCTAAAAAATAAAATAAAAACAGGCATAAACACTATATGCATGCACTGCACTGGCACGAGCTGTTAATTGGAACCCGGCCATGGTTGTACCATTTTTTTTAAATTTAAATGTTTCCATTCTACAGTGGTTCGGACAGCTCATCAGATTTGTGCATGCAGCATTTAGATAGCGAAACGATCTTAAGCCATACTTAGTAGTTCGGACTCTTGGGAATACTGCTGTTTCCTGTTATCTTAAATCATATTTGTTAATTTTAATATCATGCAATCAAATCATGAAGGTAGCTCAGATTTTCTTTGTGAATTATTTAAAATGTTTCTATTGCAATTGTTTTTATTCTTCTTATTTTTAAAGGTGGTTATTTAGATTTTTCTAGCAGTTTTTTGTATGGACTATCACAATCTTCATAAATTAATCTTGGAACTCTTTCTTGATTTTTTTTCCATTTTAAAAGATTTTTTCCCGCTATTTACAGCCGTAGTGCCAAATTACTGGACAATAGTTAAATTTCGAAAGAATGAATGAGAAGTATGCTGTTAACCTGCCTAGCCTGCTTAAATATTTACCCATACGTTTTAGAATATTGGTGCCTTTTTACATATTTCAGATATATGATTGTTAAAGTTTAGGTCCGAATCTCAGTATAGTTATTCTGGGAACAGTATATCTCAGTATAGTTAATATAGTTAATATATATAAGATGTTCCTGAGTTATTCCAAGAAGTTTAACATTTTCTTCTCAAGAAATTTTGTTTCTATTTAAATTAAATATCAAATTATGTTTATCTAAATTTTTCAACTATGGCTATAGCCTGGAATTTGTCAGGATTAGCCTTCATTAAATTTATTGAAAACCAGTTTATTAGATTTAAACTAGTATCAGTTTCTAAACTTTCAACAACTTTATCGAAATCATGATCACTATAGAGTTGAAATAATGTAAAATTGATCGAAATAGAACACAAAACTCTGCCAATTATCTATCTATATTATTTAAATTGTACATATAGTGCGTATGCATGCAGGTTACAATACACCATTAGATTTTATGGTCGCAGCCATTTTATGAGCATGGTATTCAGAATAAAGAGTATGGCTAATCCTGATTGGTCGATATGTGCGCCCGTTATTTTTTATTTTTAGAGACTTCGTCCACTCTGCTTTATACAAAATAAAAATTATTCCGTAGCCCTAAAGGCACTGAGATGACTTTTCAACGCTAGGACAAGACACCTATTTTTAAGGGCAAAATTGATAGGCATGGGAGATAAGTACAAAATACGCTAAGAAAAGCAACGCGAACCTATATTTTTGGGACCAAAAAATACTTTCCTAATAACTTTTCTTTGATTCTAGCAAGGTTTGGTTAAAAAAATCAACTTTCTAAAGTATGTATCTCGAAAAAGGCTACCATTGTCGCCTATGGGGAAATTAATTGTTTATTTCAATCTACATGCGTCATATATATATCTTTAATAGCATAAACAGCGCACCATAGATTACGACTATTGTATTACGACATCCTATTAACGACATTTGCATCCAATTTACGACAGCATGTTTTTGTGATCTTCGCTTCGAAAAAATAAACAGATATTACAGCTGTATATTGACATTTGTTTAGAGCAATTACAAATTCAAGAAGAAGAAAAATGAATATACGATGTGCAAGAGTAAGAATGATTTAAACTACAAATCTCGAATTTGTTGTTCAGACAAAAACATCATAATTTTGACCTAGTCTAAACAGGTCTGTAAACACAGGGGTTTGTTACAATTTGACGGGTTTACTATCCATACGAACGATGTAAGGCATCAAATATTAAAAATATAATAGCCTTTCAGCAGGTCAGGAATAACCACCAATTGGTGGATTATACCTCAATTGACGTATAATCCATCAATTGACGTATAATGGTATAGACCAATTGGTGTAATATGAGGCAGGCATTACCTGTAAATTGGGACGAAGTCTGTATGAATTATTTTTTTGTAACTTAAATATTTGTTCAAAAAAAAGAAACGGAAATACCGTAACGTTTCCGATTTTGGTTCTGTTGTTAGGGATTTTAGTTGTGACGTTATTTAAATTATGACGTCATGTGCAATGTAAACAAAGAAACGCTATCATCAGGTAACGTTTTTTCATGTCAAGGAATTATTAAAAATGAAATTGGTATTGCACGTTCCTTCCTATTTTATACTAGACTGATAAATATATATTTTAATACTCAAAGTTTCATACAAACGAGACCGGAAAAAGGAAGTACATTGTACATTTCTGCGCAGGTCCGGGATTTCAAAACACAACAAAAAAAAAATTGAACGATTTTGAGTTCATTAGTACAATATAAATTCGGGAAATTTTCCTGAATTTTTTTTTTTATTGAATTTTCTACTGTTATTGGGGACTTCGTCCCCATATAATTCTTTGTTTTTCAAAAGAAATTATTCTATCAAAATGGAGCATTGTTTTCTTAAAACCATATTATGGTATGAAAACTTGTCAAACATTCCTAGTTTAGTATAGTGACATAACATATTGCATTTAATCAATAATTGTATTTGCAGTTTCTTCTATTGTTATCTTGTTAATTCTTGATTGGCAAATTTACCTGTAATCATCTGTCAATGGACATCATTACTGTTTGCAGTCATGCGATCATGAGTACAACTCCACAGGTGAATGGAGCTCTTTGTTAATACTTGACTTTCATTATTAAAAGTCAATCATGGTCAATAGTACAAATGTTTCAACAAAAGAATTGCTGTACACATGCATTCTCAAGAGATGCAGCAGGCTTTGACAAAACTGAAACTTTCAGAGGACTCAATAAGGGTCATAAAATAGGTTGCAAGTTGCAAAATCATGCTCCTATCGCACACTAGCATTTTATTACAAAAAAATTGCATTATACGTCAATTGGTCTATACCAATATACCTCAATTGGTGGATTATACGTCAATTGAGGTATAATCCACCAATTGGTGGTTATTCCTGACCTGTTCAGGCACTTGTTTTTATCCATGGGAAGACCCACTATGAACGTATATTTACAAGTATCCCACAGATAGAAACAAGTGTATATTTCACTGTATATATATGTCTTCACAAAGCAATGCGCAGTACAAGTGTTGTGAACTTCAACGTGTTGAAGGCGGTCATTATATAGTAGAAGTAGAAGTGCCTGTGCTTTCAAGACGTCAAAATTATTTAGACTAGATTTCTTCTTCTTCCAGGTAAGGAACTCGATTCAAAGCTGAATGTTATTGGTTTTGCGCATACATTTTACGCAGTGTCGGGCAACACAATTCGTTCTCTCCTGGCTTTTTACAAATAACATTTAAAACGTTCACAATAATATACAATTAAAATTATGTACAACTGGTGTTTCCTACATGTACTTTCTTTCAGAGCATGCCTTTAGGGCAGCTCTGAATCCCTCAACAGTGTTGACTGATGAAACTGATGTTGGTACATGTAGGTTGTTCCAATCCCTGATGGTCCTCAGGAAGAAAGATTGGCTGTAGGCGTCTGTACTTGTTCTTTTTTGCATTGGAAGAAGTGTTTTTTTACCTCTGATCCGGTTATCATTCAGGGTTAAATATTGGTAACGGTCTATGTCTATAAGATCATGCTGGATCTTGAATAGCATGCATAATCTGTTTGTTTTCCTCCGTTCTTTGAGGCTTTCACATTTATTTTTTTTACCATATTTGTGACACAGCCAGGTGTTCGGTCTGTGTAGTTGTTTTTCACAAATCGTGCAGCTCTTTTTTTTACCTGTTCAATTGCCTTGATTTTATTTTGGGTTGTTGGGTTCTATACCATGCATACAGTGCTTGGATATTGCAACGCAGGTCTTACCATGGATGCAAATTTAAATGCAGCTGCTATTACAGGTTTTGTATAGCCTTTGAGATCTCTACATATGAATTTCAACATTCTATTTTCTTTGCCTATTTATTGTCTATGTGTTTATCCCAGGTTAGGTTGTTGCTGATGGTTACTCCAAGATATTTGTTCGCTTCCACTACGTCTAGAGTATGACCATGTAGTTTGTATGATGTTTGTATCACAGTGACACTGGTCGATTTTTTGGTGATATTCTAGTGACAAGGCATTTTTTGGCATTGAAACTCATCCCAGTCTTCCAATGCTGATAAGTCTTTCAGGAGAAGTTCACTGTCTGCTTGGTTGGTGATGGTACAAAAGATTAGGATGTCATCCTTGAATAATTTGGTCTCTGATGTAGATGCTGTTTCTGGTATGTCCTTAATGTACAAAAATGTAGGTCAGGAACAGTAATGGACAAAGGATTTTACCTTGGGGTACACCAGAGAGTACTGGTATTTGTGTGGAGACAGCACCCTCTAATATTACGCTCTGCTTTCTGTTATGTAGAAAAGAGTGAAACCATTTGTTGATTTTGGGGTTGACGCCATAGTATTCTAGCTTGTGTAGGAGGTGGTGATGTGGTACCTTGTCAAATGCTTTTGCAAAGTCTAGCAGGATGATGTCTACTTGGCCGCTGCTTTTTAATTTTGATGCAATGTCGTTGATGGTTATGATGAGTTGGTATTCGCATGATCGTCTTTTGTGGAATCCGTGTTGTGCTTCTGTTAGTATTTTATTTTTGTCAAAGTGGTCCATGATGTTGCTATGTACAATATGTTCTTAGACATGTTAGACCTTACATGTGATGGAAGTTAGATATACTGGTCTGTAATAAGATGCTTAGTACAAATGTACCTTTTTTTTTTTTTTGAAAAGTGGAACTACATGGGTATCTCTCCAATCTTGTGGGACTTCCCCGGTGTTCAATGATGCTTGGTATAGATCTGTGAGTATAGGAGCAAGTTGTTCTGCTACTGCTTTAAGTATAAAGGATAGTATTGAGTCAGGACCAGTAGCTTTATGAGCCAGAGGTTTCAGTTTTTATGCCCCACCTACGATAGTAGAGGGGCATTATGTTTTCTGGTCTGTGCGTTCCTGTCTGTCCGTCCGTTCGTCCGTCTGTCCCGCTTCAGGTTAAAGTTTTTGGTCAAGGTAGTTTTTGATGAAGTTGAAGTCCAATCGACTTCAAACTTGGTACACATGTTCCCTATGATATGATCTTTCTAATTTGAATGCCAAATTAGAGATTTTACTCCAATTTCACGATCCAATGAACATAGAAAATGATAGTGTGAGTGGGGCATTCGTGTACTGAGGACACATTCTTGTTTTATTTTAAGTTTGTGGACTACTTTGGTGTATAAATATAGTATATATATGAAGTTCACGTCACAAGAAGGTTTCATATTAAATAAAATTTAAAAAATAAAATCCTCCCACCCGCCCCATTTTTTTCAAAACTTTGGATGAAAATCTAATTAATTTTAGTTGGCCTAATCACCTAAATCATTTTGTAATTTTGTAATCTAAGATTTATTTATTTTTTAAGGGATTTGTCCAATTTTGAGTGAATCTTTTACGAGATTATTTTAAAACAAGTTTAAGTAGTATATTTTTATGCCCCACTTTTGGGCATTATGTTTTTCGGTCTGTGCATCCATCTGTCATTCTTCATGTTAAAGTTTTTGGTCAAGGTAGTTTTTGACAAAGTTGAAATCCAATGAACTTGAAACTTAGTACACATGTTCCCTAGGATCTGATCTTTCAAATTGAAATGCCAAATTAGATTTTTTACACAAATTACAGGGTCCGCTGAACATAGAGAAAATGATAGTGTGAGTGGGGTATCCATGTTGTATATATTTTGGTTTTGAGGGTCAGTGTCTCAAGTCATATTTTGGCTGGATGTTGATTGTTTTTTGTGTGTAGATGCGTTATGAATATTAATAATTATTATGTGAATGCTTTGTTTCAATCAATATGTGACACTATAATCATGATAATAAACAAATTTAATTATGATTAGACCTTTAGACCATTAGAAATCTATTTATACATTATTTGTTCGCTAAATAGTTTCTTTTCTTTTTTTTCAGCCGGAAGATTTGATGAACATGCAGCATTGTAATCTGTTATGTTTACCTGAGAATTATCAGATGAAATATTATTTTTACCATGGATTATCTTGGCCACAGGTAATTAATAGGAATTGAATACCCAACAAAAAAAAGTGTCGGCATGTATAACATTTGAAAGGCTTGTTGGTGAAGTCACTTTGAGGTACAAAAAATGTAACTGATAAGCATTTGCCTGCATAATACCCGTAATACATAACTATTTTGAAATTTCCTGACAAAGGTGCAAAAGTGACACTAACAGTACCTTGTAGTTGAAGTTCATTATATATTTGACTAATTACAGTACGTACAAAAAAAAAATAAGAAAAAATTACTTACAGAGTGATAGTTGGTTATAAATGGTGATCACATTCTGATTTATATCTATCTCTATGATAAAGTTTTCTGTTGAGATAAATTTCAAAGTGAATTACTGTTCATCACAAGCATTCACTTTAAATCAATACTTGCTTCTGACTGAAAAAAAAAATGCATGTAACATATAGTTAAAACTCCAAACAACAAAAACTATCGGCATTACAACATCTACTAAACTAAATATATGATCAATTGATGAGTCTAATTGATTACTCCTTATACATGTTATAAAATTGAGAATGGAAATGGGGAATGTGCCAAAGAGACAACAACCCGACCATAGAAAAAAACAACAGCAGAAGGTCACCACCAGGTCTTCAATGTAGCGAAAAATTCCCCCACCCGTAGGCATCCTTCAGCTGGCCCCTAAACAAATATATACTAGTTCAGTGATAATGAACGCCATACTAATTTCCAAATTGTATACATGTTATACAATTATTGTCTTCAATTGACAACTTATAAATAATGTTT
The DNA here is from genome assembly GCA_019925275.1 of Mytilus edulis. Lineage (NCBI taxonomy): Eukaryota > Metazoa > Mollusca > Bivalvia > Mytilida > Mytilidae > Mytilus > Mytilus edulis. The sequence goes on from CM034349.1 coordinate 63,566,614, forward strand.
TTAATTTTTACCTATTATCAACAAGCTTTGAATTCTCTGCATGTTGTTAAAAAAAATGAGACTATACTTGAAGGGTCGCATGTTTAAGGAGTTAAGGCCTTTAAAATTGCAAATCCCTTGAAAGATATATAAAATAAGTAGTAACTGTCAAAAGTAAAACATTATCAGCAATACATTTACCAAGATCTATAAAAATGCCAAAATGACCTTAATATATGTAAATTTTCTATTTCAGCTATCCTATGTAGCAGAGGATGAAGATGGTAAAATTGTAGGTTATGTACTGGCTAAAATGTAAGAGTAAAAAAAAATGTACAGTTAGCTGATGATTGTGTTCAATAGAAATAAGAAGATGTGGTATGGGTGCCAATGAGACAACTCTCCATCTGAGTCACGATGTGTAAAAATTAAACAATTATAGGTGAAAGAACACAGATCCTTGGCTCAAATACATGTACATCTAGTTGAAACAGTTGAGAGTGACTTGTATTATTGTAACACCTGAATGTCTGTTCTATGATTAATAAATGAGATTCATATCATATTTTAAGACAATTGAATCTTGTCATGCTTGTGGAAGTGTGCTTTACCTTCAATGCAGTAGTTCACATGTTAAATTTCATACTGAATCAAACCAAAGAATTATGAAAATAGGTAAAAATGTACATGGACCATCTTTGGGTGTGAGATTTTCTTGCTGCATTGAAGACCCATTGGTAGTCTTCAACTGTTGTCTCCTCTTTGGTCAGGTTGTTGTTACTTTGACATATTCTCCATGTCCATTATCAATTTTATGTAGTAACTGCTTCTCTGTCAACCACAGGCCATTTATGAATAAGATCAAAAACTAAGTGTTACCTTTAAATCTAGCTTATTGAAAACTGGTTCAGTATGTTAGTCTAATACAAAGTAAATGTTCATGTTATTGTCTTTCTGTGCTTAGATTAAATCAGCGTTTTGAACACTAAACTTTAGATCTTACATTGTATTTGAATATCATTTTATTTGTATGACTTTTTTTTAGGGAAGAAGATCCTGAAGACCAGGTACCACATGGCCACATCACATCACTGGTATGTAAAAAGTACAATAATTGCAATATAAACACACTTACTTTGATAGATACTTTACACATTTAGAGATCAGTAGCTGTCATTGCTGTAATTTATTTTTAAGGTGATTTATTTTTTTGCTGTTTTCCTAACTTGTGGAAGTTTTATCCAAATAGATTTTTTCATTGTTTGTTTCAAATAGTACTTTTAAACTTTTCTGTGTTAATCTCTATGATAAAATGCATGTACAGTTTGATTTTTGCTGTTGCTAAATTAATTAGTTTGGAGTTTTGTCTCTGTATTTCCTGTAAATGGTAAAGTTATTTCTGTTACCATTGTATTCATCACATGTCATGTTTGTTTTGTAGTATCTATACATACTCAAAAATTTAGTACAGGTAGATAATGTTTATCTGTTAATTTTGTTTCTCTCCACAACTAAAGTTCAGACTAAAAGTATTTTTTATTTTGAAATTAATTGAAGTTTCATAAAATTGTTAAAAAGTTAAAAGATGTCAGGAAGTACATGTACCAGTTTTTATGCCCCACCTACGATAGTAGAGGGGCATTATGTTTTCTGGTCTGTGCGTCCGTCCGTCCTTACGTTCGTTCGTTCAGGTTAAAGTTTTTGGTCAAGGTAGTTTCTGATGAAGTTGAAGTCCAATCAACTTCAAACTTAGTACACATGCTCCTTATGATATGATCTTTCTAATTTAATTGCCAAATTAGACTTTTGACCCCAATTTCACTGTCCACTGGCAATAGAAAATGATAGTGCAAGTGGGGCATCCGTGTACTGGGGACACATTCTTGTTAATTTGTGTTTTAAACATGTTAAATATGAACATCAGCAGAAATTATTTCAGTTAATAAAAATATTTCAGGCAGTGAAAAGATCTCACAGACGATTAGGTTTAGCACAGAAACTTATGGATCAAGCATCTAGAGCAATGGTTGAATGTTTTGATGCACAGTATGTCTCTTTGCATGTTAGGAAGAGTAACAGAGCTGCTTTACATTTATACACCAACACACTCAAATTCTCGTAAGTATAAAATATGAATAAATCCTACAGTACAAGATAATCCCTTTGTACTGTGGATTTGTCATTATTTGTTGAAAATCAATTGTTGGAAAAGATCAACCATGAAATTAAAATGTTCGGTAAAGTACAAATTTTGTATAGGCATGGATGCAGAATTTGTTTTGGAAATAATATTTTACGTAAAATCCATGAAAATTAGTTTACACAAAAATAAAAGAATACATAGAATACAAATATGAATAATAATGATAAGCTAAACTTGCAACCTGGTTTTCTCAACTAATTAAATTTATTCAGCTTAAAACTTTGTGTAAGTTGATTATAGTCATGTTATTGGTATTCCAATATGAGTTATTATGAACATCAAGAACGTGTCATCAAATGAATTACTTTTGTACTGTTTCTCTGTATTTTTATACGCCCGTCGTCTTTTAGACGGGACGTATTATGGTATACTGTTGTCCGTCCGTCCATCTGTCCGTCCGTCGTCCACACTTCGGACAATAACTTAAAAACACTTTCACCAATTTCCATGAAACTTAAGTGAATTGTTTATATCTATTGACGTAAGCTCCCTTTCGTTTTTTTTAAATTTCAGATTTTAAGTTTTGGATTTATGGGGCTTTATTCATAAAAAAGGGGGGATTTTCAACACTTCGGACAATAACTCAAAAAGGCTTTCACCAATGTCCATGAAACTTTGGTGAATTGTTTATATCTATTGATGTAAGCTCCCTTTCAATTTTTATAAATTTCAGATTTTAAGTTTTGGATTTATTGGGCTTTATTCATAAAAAAAGGGGGATTTTCAACACTTCGGACAATAACTCAAAAAGGCTTTCACCAATGTCCATGAAACTTTGGTGAATTGTTTATATCTATTGATGTAAGCTCCCTTTCAATTTTTATAAATTTCAGATTTTAAGTTTTGGATTTATGGGGCTTTATTCATAAAAAAAGGGGGATTTTCAACACTTCGGACAATAACTCAAAAAGGCTTTCACCAATGTCCATGAAACTTTGGTGAATTGTTTATATCTATTGATGTAAGCTCCCTTTCAATTTTTATAAATTTCAGATTTTAAGTTTTGGATTTATGGGGCTTTATTCATAAAAAAAGGGGGATTTTCAACACTTCAGACAATAACTCAAAAAGGCTTTCACCAATGTCCATGAAACTTTGGTGAATTGTTTATATCTATTGATGTAAGCTCCCTTTCAATTTTTATAAATTTCAGATTTTAAGTTTTGGATTTATGGGGCTTTATTCATAAAAAAAAGGGGGATTTTCAACACTTCAGACAATAACTCAAAAAGGCTTTCACCAATGTCCATGAAACTTTGGTGAATTGTTTATATCTATTGATGTAAGCTCCCTTTCAATTTTTATAAATTTCAGATTTTACATTTCCGTGTTATGAATTTTTATGCTTAAAAAAGGGGGGATTTTCCAATTTTGGGACAATAACTAACACTTTCACAAAATTTTATGCAACTTTGATAAATTGTTTATATCTATTGACATAAGATCCCTTTCCATTTTTATAAATTTTAGATTTTACGTTTTCTTAAGTAATGAATTTTTATACTTAAAAAAGGGGGATTTTATGAAACTTTGGTGAATATATTAATGTAACATCCCTTTTGATTTGTATATATATTTCTAGTTGATCATATAAATTCATTAAAGGATAAAAGACAAGTTAAAAGAGCAACGGGCGTATCATGCGCTAAAGCGCAGCCCTTTATTGACTAATTGGTTTGTCATGTTTCAAAATCGCAAGATGTGCTTATGTGCATGTAATTTTAGTACAAAACTATGTAATTGAATACAACTTGCTATCATTCTTGTAACCTATAAAAACACAACTTTTACTTAGGGACTTAGTTTCGTGTTTAATTTGAAGACAGAGGTAATCAACAGAATTGAAACCAATCAAACATTTAATTTTCAAGGAAAATGACTTTCATATACTTTAAACCATTTAAACTTATCCATGAAAATCTTTTTTTATTAAATGTTTATTTCAGATTCTTTATTATTATTTTATGAAAACTGGCAGCCAAAAATAAAATAAAACTTAACTTTTACCACTTAACCCTATGATGTTTATTTTTCAGAATAAGTGAGATAGAACCTAAATATTATGCTGATGGGGAGGATGCCTATGCCATGAGAAGAGTTTTAAAAGACTTTAAAGATAAGGTAATAGTGAAAAACTATTATAAACTGTTAGTTTAATAAACATATTTATTTATAGTGGATTGTGAAACCAGTTATTGCAATTTATATTAATCTCTTTTCACTTTGCGGTTGCGAGTGCTGCCTAGTAGCGGCATTAGTCTGATCTTTATCGAAATCTACAAGGGTGTCTTTTACGTGCAAGAGATATGGCTCTCTCTTAACACAGGTCAGCCATTAATTGTCCCCGTCCGATTCACTATCATCGTTTCCTCAAGACCATACTCGCAAATGGTGTTAAGGGAGAGCCGAAAATTCAGTCCCTAAAATTTTCATCACAGAACAAGAATTGAACCAGGAACCTTTGTGTTAGTAGTCCCATGCGCTAACCACTACACCACAGCATTATAAACTGTTCACTGTGGATTTAAATTATTCATGAATACTTATTTTTATTAAATCCACAATTCTTTGAAAGTCTTTAATGATTTAAGGCAATCTATACTTTTTGGAAGATATTTCAAATTTGATGAAATTTTGTATGCATTTGAAATGCCTTTAACTGCATTTCATAACATAAACAAATTTATAATATACCAATTACAATTCATGAAATAGTCGGTACAAATTGCGAGTTTGTCTATTAGTGTCTATATAAAGCAAGGAAGAAAATTAATCATTATTTTACAATTTTTATACTGCTTTGAAATATTTTATCAACAAATTTAAAACAATTATAAAAAGTAGAAAGGACATTTCTTTAATATGAAAGCTACAAAAATTAATTCTAGGGAAAACAAGAGTCCGAGACAAAACCACAAAACCATTTCCTCAATTTATATTAAAGGAGTAGGTTCAGTAAGACCATTTTTTGGCCCCAAAATAAAGCAGTTTTACAAAACTGTGAAAATGTAATCTTTTAGCTATTTATTTGAAAGTAGAATGTTTCTGCTACACAAATATGGGCTGCTTTTGCCAATACAATACACATATATCGGGTACTAATATCATTAAGTCATGGCCGCATTCGTGTTCATTCATGATATTGAAATGTAAGTTGTATTTGATGATAATACATAACATATATGAAGGTTGAGGATGAACACGGATGCGGCCACTTTCATTTTTGACAAAAAACATCTGAAAAGTGACGTTTTTTTTGCATATTTGATAGATTTTTCATATTTAAGCTTAAATCGGAGTGTTTTTAATGACTTAATCAGTCAAAATCTTTCACACATACGAATTGAATCAATTGAAATAGACACTAAAGTGTTTAAAGGTTGCACTTTGTAAATACAGCTGTTTCTCAAAACACGCCTCTTTTGGGGAGTAATTGAATATTCATAGAAAAATAATTTTGTTTACATACTGGTTCCCAGTTATGCTCTCTGTGTTCCATATCGCAGAGACAGAAATTGGGAATGTTACCAGTAAATAAACACGTGCATATTGTTTACATTGAAATCTGTGGTAACCTTTCATTCGAGGTAGGGGTAGTTAAGAAAATTAGTGTAAGTTTAAACTCTGAGAGGGCATATAAACGTTGAAAATATGCTGCACAGCCCTATATTTTGACCTTTGAAAAAAATTGTGGTGCATATGAACTTTCAATTCTAGGATAAGATTTTTTTCAAAACTTCATAGTAAAAGTGGTACAGTTTTAGCCGTAAAAGGAGTTCCTATGGGAAATTGCATTGTCAATATTTACAGAAATGCAACCTATATAGGGTGAAAAAGGGGAACATTCAGAATTTAACCAAATGTGCTTTTTTTCACAGATTTTAAAGAAATTAACTCAAATAAGAAGTTTTATAAATATTTTATGAAGATTGATAGAATCCTGGGCCTTAAATATGATGACTCAGCATAAATTCACAGTTTACAGTATGCATAGTTTACTTAAAGTCCTGGATACAAAATTAAATCATAATATTTGCATATTTGTAAGTTAAATTGTTAAGAAGTGCTTATATTTACTCTTCGCAGTCATTGAAACTCATAGATCCTTCCTGAATATTATTTATGGGGTATTTGTGTCCTTTCGATAACCCAAAAGTAAGCCACAACACCTAAATCTGCTTTTTTGTCACCACGGCATAATAAATACAAGCTAGAAAAACAAAAATATCTCAAGAAAACTTACAATAGTGTGTTCTATCCTGAATATGTACTAAATAGTCCAAATTGCTAGAAACAGCAGAATGATTTAGGAAATTTGAGGCCCCAGGGGCAAAAAACATAGAAAAATTACCTACCCCCTGGGTCACAAAACAAATAATTTAACTTGTAAATGCTATGATTTTATGATTTTAATGTTCTTGATATAGAAAACAATAACTATGCTTGGAAGTTATGCAAAAATAAGATGTTGGCAGTCATCTCTACAACATTTTAAGTGAATTTATATCTCAGACTGGTATCTGCATACATACAACTATTGCAAATATGGCTTTGTTTGAACACTTCTAATATATATAGTAGCTAAATTGTGTCAGATATATGGTTACAGATGATACTGTTGTGACAAGAATTCTAAATTGACCATTTGAGGTAGAAAATGTGTTCTTTAATTGACAAATAGGCATACAGTAAGTTGTGGACTGGAGATAGAGGCTGGATTGGATACTTTATATAATCTTGAATGTTGTAATGATTGACTGCTAAACATTACATTTATGATATTCTGATATGCTTTCAATTTGTTATCAAAACAGTTTTTAACCGGTTCTAGGCATTTTTTATCAGAAAATATGCAAATAGGGTAAGCTGGCAATAATTCAAGTCTTGTTTTCAAATTCTTTAAAAAATTGAAACAGGGGAGGGGGTATCAAATGTATAGTAAAGAAAAACTTAGAGTATACACAGTGATTTCTTTAAGACTTTAATTCTGATAAATGAGTATTAATGTGAGAAAAACTGATTTTAGAGAGTTTTCTATTTGAATAAATGTCTGTATAGGTTGCACTTTGTAAATACAGCTGTTTCTCAAAACACACCTCTTTTGGGGAGTAATTGAATATTCATAGAAAAATAATTTTGTTTACATACTGGTTCCCAGTTATGCTCTCTGTGTTCCATATCGCAGAGACAGAAATTGGGAATGTTACCAGTAAATAAACATGTGCATATTGTTTACATTGAAATCTGTGGTAACCTTTCATTCGAGGTAGGGGTAGTTAAGAAAATTAGTGTAAGTTTAAACTCTGAGAAGTTCAGGGCATATAAACATTGAAAATATGCCGCACAGCCCTATATTATGACCTTTGAAAAAAATTGTGGTGCATATGAACTTTCAATTCTAGGATAAGATTTTTTTCAAAACTTCATAGTAAAAGTGGTACAGTTTTAGCCGTAAAAGGAGTTCCTATGGGAAATTGCATTGTCAATATTTACAGAAATGCAACCTATAAAGTGTCCAAAATAGTTCGTTAGATGAACCTGAAATTTGAGACCAAAATCAGCCCTTACTCCTTTTAATTCTAATATATTTTTTTTTTCAGTCAACAAAAGATACATCTTCTGTAAAAGCAATAAAAGATACACCTGGTAAAAAAGACAAATCAAAGAAAGATGGAGACACGTCAAAAGAGAAGACAGACTCCACAAATAAAGATACTAGAGAATCATAAATTAGCTGGTTTTAGTCATTTTTACAAACATTACAAGAACAGTTAATAAATCTGTGGATTTTCACCTTCTTCCACTTGTGATTTTTTGTTTTGATATTCTTGAAAGGAATTATTCTCTATGCATTTAACTTTTCAAAGTATGGGATAAAAGTTTTTAAAAAAATGTTGATCTTGTATTATTTTTTTTGATTATTAGTTATGAATTCAATACTTTTTTGGGTACATTCTATTAAAGTTAAAAATTAGTATTTGCTATGTTGTGTAAAAGTAGAAATATCATTTCCTCTTGGTTTACAAATGGTTTAAATGCTTGAAAAATCAGTTGGAGTTTATTTTTAACTTCATATATATCATGTATATAGAAATCAATGAACAAATGTATATTTTATTGTTTGGGATAGTTTATAATAGAAAATTGATTGGATTTTAAAACTTGAAGAACTTCCAGTTTTCATAAAAAGTACGTGCTTTTCTTATAAAATATGTATGTTTTACATGTATTTCATAAAAAAATGTTTAAGATTTTGTTGTTTTTCACTTTATATATAGACAAATCAAAATTTTATTGAAGTCTCACTTCTTACAAAACATTTACACATTATTGCAACTTCACATATAAGTCAAGAGCCACTCTAAAAAGAGTTATGAGAGATTATATGTATTTGAATACCACCCTTTAAAATAATGAGAGGTGGTACTATTGCCAATTATACAAATATTTTGAATTGGAGTTATCTTCCTTTGTACATGTACTACATTATTGTAGTTGAAACAGATGAGTAATCATTGTATACTGTGTATTTATTTTCTTGTTTATCAATTTTGTGGAATGGGGAAAATTGCATTTTCATGGACATTTGAATTTGTGGTTTTGTCAATCTTTGCATCCAAACCCTATGTAAAGTTTGTTATTAGTTGGAACATTTAAATTCCTGATTTACCTGTTTCCCTGAATTCAAAGAAAATTGGTATCCAATGAATAATAATGAATCCAAAAAAGAATATATACAAAACAGAAGAAAAATAAGAATTTTTTAAATCCCATACATGACCTGTATTAATTTTGTATGATTTAAGTGTTCTGGTGGAATTCTATTTCAGCTTTATAGACTTATTTGTAATGCTTAATACTGGGTCTAGGTTTGCACTCAGTCCATCTATCAGTTCAGCAAATGAGTTTTCCAATCTTTTTTTCTTCTTGCTTGAAGATATTGTTTTTATATTTGGTGTATTGATTTATCATGACAAGTGACAGATCAATCTTGAATTCTGTTTCGGTCTGATGATTTTGTGCAGAGTTATGGTCCTTGGACTTGGATAATTCACTTAAATAATCAATTTTCCATTCTTTTTTTCGTCTTGCTTGAAGATATTGACTTGATATTTGTTATATAGTTAACACTATGATAAGTTAAAGATCAAGTTAGCTTTTAGTTTCAGTACGGTGAATTTCTAACCAGTTTTCAGTACGGTGAATTTCTAACCAGTAAGGTACTATGTATTGCCATGAAATACTCTCAGAATGCTTGTTTTATTAGATGTCATCCTTTGTAGCATTATTTGCATTGTTAAAAATCTCACACAGTTTCTAAATATGTCCATAATACCAACTTTTGCACCAGAGTTTATTTTTTGACAGGTTCCCTGTTCTGTGGTAGGACATCCTAGTATTCAGTCAAGTAAGAACATTGTATAGAAGTAAAATTAAGCTTTATATCTGTGCAAATTTCTGGAAAAACTAACAGTTTTATTGTTGAGCCTGCAACTTTTGTTGCAGAAAGCTTGACATAGGGATAGTGATCCGGCAGCGGATCTCATATAATATGTTATGTTACGGGAAGGATTGTGCCTGATATTCATATGATGAAATCATAATCTTTCAATCAGTTTAATTTAAGTCTGGAGCTGGCATGTCAGTTAACTGCTAGTAGTCTGTTGTTATTTATGTATTATTGTCATTTTTGTCGAGCCTGCAACTTTTGTTGCAGAAAGCTCGACATAGGGATAGTGATCCGGCGGCAGCAGCGGTGTTAGCTAACTTCTTAAAAGGTTTATATTTTAGAAGTTGAAAGATGCTTCATACTTTGTATATAGATGCCTCATGTTACGAAGTTTCCGTCAGTCACATGTCCAATGTCCTTGACCTCATTTTCATGGTTCAGTGACCACTTGAAAAAAAAGTTCAAAATTTTTGTAATGTTGAATTCCCTCTTATTATAAGTAATAGGATAACTATATTTGGTATGTGCGTACCTTGCAAGGTCCTCATGCCCGTCAGACAGTTTTCACTTGACCTTGACCTCATTTCATGGATTAGTGAACAAGGTTAAGTTTTGGTGGTCAAGTCCATATCTCAGATACTATAAGTAATAGGGCTAGTATATTTGGTGTATGGAAGGACTGGAAGGTGTACATGTCCAACTGGCAGGTGTCATCTGACCTTGACCTCATTTTCATGGTTCAGTGGTTATAGTTAAGTTTTTGTGTTTTGGTCTGTTTTTCTCATACTTTATGCAATAGGTCTACTATATTTGTTGTATGGAATGGTTGTAAGGTGTACATGTCTAGCGGGCAGATGTCATCTGACCTTGACCTCATTTTCATGGTTCAGTGGTCAAAGTTAAGTGTTTAAGTTTTGGTCTTTTTATGTAATATTATATGCCAAAGGTCAACTATATTTGGTGTATGGAAATATATTATGATCTATATGTCAGTCCCTCAGGTTTTATTTGACCATGACCTCAATTGCACGGTTCATTGCACAGTGTTAAGTTTTTGTGTTTTGGTCTATTTTTCTTAAACTATAAGTAATAGGTCAACTATATTTGTTGTATGGAAACTTTGTTAGCTGTACATGTCTGCCTGGCATGGTTCATCTGACCTTGACCTCATTGTCATGGTTCAATGGTCTTTGTTTAGCTATCTTGGTTAATGTTAAGTTTATGTGACAGTTGTAATCAAGATTTATACTTAGGACTATCAACATAATATCAATGATTAGTAAAAAAGGCGAGACATTTCAGTGTGTGCACTCTTGTGTTTTCTATACACTACAAAGCAATGGTAAACAGTTGACTTTCCCCAAAAATTGCCCTGAAAATAATGTAATCCCAGGTCAAAAGTCAGCTGTCTGAAAAAAGTCCATTGACAATATTAGGAAACAGGAAACTGTAAGAAAAGCTCTCATACACTACAAATTATCAACACCAAGAGACTGATTAAATATAACCCCATTCTGTTCAGTTATAACTACATGTAGTACTGTATGATAAAAATATTTCCTTCATTTTACACAAATTTAATTTCGTAAGTACAAAATGTATTAGCAAACAGGAATTGGGTAAGTTACAAATCCTGTAATCTCCCACACATTACAGCTTACTAAATATGAAATTAATCTGTTCAGGAGAATTGGAGAAATATGAAAAGCTAGCTGTGTTAAACGGCACGAATGGCCCGTCCAAAAAAAGTTGGAAAATTTGCAATTTCAATAACACATGTGGACACAAACATCATGGTTGTGTCACATGTCAAAAATCAGTTCAAAATCTGGAGGGGTATAGAAAAAAAATCTGTATAACTGATTTTCAATAATTTATCAAAGTCCAAAGCCTGTAATTTCAGCAAAAATTAGCGGAGCGGAACAAAACTTAAACTTGATCTGTAACTCATCATGGCTAACTCACATACCAAAAATCAATATCTGAAGGCGTTTAGAAAAAACTCTGTATAATGCTTTGTTGGAGAATGACAGAATGACGGAATTACAGAATTTGGAATTTCGGACAAGGGTAAAACTATATGGTACCGACAACTTCGTTGAGGTACCATAAAAATAATACTTAAACTTGATCTGTAACTCATCGTGGCTAACTTGCATACCAAAAATCAGCTCAATATCTGAAGGCGTTTAGAAAAAAAGTCTGTATAACTGTGATTTTCAACAATTTCTCAAAGTCTAAAGCCCGTAATTTTGGCAAAAATTAGTGGAGAGGAACGAAACTTAACTTGATCTGTAACTCATCATGGTTAACTCACATACCAAAAAATCAGCCAAATATCTGAAGGCGTTTAGAAAAAACTCCATATAATGGTTTGTTGCGATATGACGGAATTTCAGACAAGGGTAAAACTATATGGCACCGACAACTTTGTTGCGGGGCCATAAAAATAATATTTAAGTTTATTCAATATATTGGAAAGATCATATTATCGTTAATCAGGCATTTAATGTCTGATGTGTTGTATGCAATAAGAAAAACCTTAAAATATGTATTATCTGACCTATATACCTCCAAAAATTTTATTTTCTGCGATAATTTTTTCTGCAATAATTTGGCAGGAAATTGTGTCCTTTTTTACCAATCACATTCAAGTGTAAGATTCTGTTCTCTATGTGTTTAGGTTTGACCACTCCCTATGGCTCAATCATAAGGTGAAATTACACTTCATTGAAGCACATTTCATACGATTGTACATGTTGTAAAAGTGTGAGATTTAGCTAACAATAAAACAAGGTTTAATCCACCAAATTTTACACAAGGAAATGTCTCTACCAAGTCAGGAATATGTTGTATTCCACTTTTTTGATGTGTTGGAGCTTTAAATATTGCCATTTTATATAGGAAACTTTTTTCGGTTTTGAATTTTCCTTGGAGTTTGGTAATTTTTCATCTGGGTTGATTCTTCAATAGAAAGACCTATCATTCTGAAAGAACACTTACAGCACAAATTTTCTGCACCAGGTGCACATCTTTTCAATTAATAGATGTAAGAAGATGTGATATAAGTATCAATGAGATAACTCTCTATCCAAGTCACAATTTGTAAAACTAAACCATTTTAGGTCAAAGTACTGTCCTAACAGGATGCCTTGTCTCACACCAAACAGCAAGCTATAAAGGCCCCCAAAGTGACCAGTGTAAAACCATTCATACAGGAAAAACATCGGTCTAATCTATATAAAAAACAAGAAACACTTGTAATGACATCAACAAACAACAACCACTAATTATCAGGTTCCTGCACAAATGCAGCGTGTTTAAACATTTTTATAGGTTCCAACCATCACCCTTACCTGAAACAAAAGTGTAACATCACAATGTCTCTTTTTATTGATGCTTGAGATCAAAATATTTGCACATCAAAAACTGATAGGAAACAACTTCGTATATATATGTAGATTTTATTTGAAATGTTTACATTTTTAATAAAGGTTCTGTATTTTATAAAATAACCTGCATTTATATGCATTGAAAGACAATTGCACAGAACTATTGTATAACTACTTCTGAATGAATATTCAATGAGTCATTCACATTTTGTTTATCAATACCGGTACATACATAATTCCAGCACTGTTATTTGAAAATGAAAAAAAATTGTACCAAAAACTTTTAATCATTAAAAAATTATACCAGTAGAGGTGGGTGCACATATTCGCCAAGGACACAATTTTGCTGTTTTATGATTTTTAGGTGTAAAAACTTTAAAAAATGGCTGAAATGGAAGAAATATGCCGTTAAATTGTATTTTTATAACAAATATGATTATTCTTTACACTGAGACAAAAATGCGGCACTTACTGCAAAGGACAGAAAAACGGAAAATGATTTACGGACAATTTCCTGAATGAAAAACACGATTTCAAAGAAGTATTTCTTAGTAATTCTTTGACTGATGGCCCTTAATTTCAGCCCTTTACACCTTTAAAATGTCTGCTATTCATCTATAATGACAATGATATGATAAATAATGTTTAAAGCTGCAGTTGTTTGGTTTAAAATAGATGTGTAAAAACGGCGAATATGTGTCCCCCATTAACAAAACATCAGGAAATTTCAAACACCCTTCAATCTAACTTTTCAGATGATAATTTTCAAACAAACATGTTTTCAAGCTTCAGAATATTTAGCATTTGAAGTTATCTTCACGAAGAAATATCAGTATACTTCAAAAGCATATAGACCTGAACATATACTGTAGAAAACATGGAAAGATATGGCAAAAATGAGCACCCCACTCTACATGAAAAATTTTGACATAGGAATATTAAAGAACAGATTATGTTATCATTATAGGCGCTTGAAATGAGTATTTGGGCCTCAGTGAACAAGGGGTGTTAGTAGTTCATCTACATTTATCCCTTGCCTGTTAAAGCTGAGGTTGTGTGTCT
>CM034349.1:63580799-63679724 GCA_019925275.1 Mytilus edulis
CAAGTGATCAATACTGAAACATCCTTTTCTCATAAACGGGAAGCTTAATACAAAAATTTATGATAAAAGAGATGATTTTTCATTTCCTATTGTTAATTATCCATTTTTAGATGGTGACGTTCCCTTGTCACCATCTTATGGTGTTTATATATCTCAACTTGTACGATTCGCTCGTGTATGTAACAATGTATTAGATTTTAGCGAGAGAAATTTATGTATTACTGAAAAATTATTACACCAGGGTTTTCGATATCACAAACTGGTCAAAACATTTACTAAATTTTATCACCGGTATAAGGAAATAATTCGTAAATATAACTCAACATGCAGACATCTTATACGTTCAGGTATTTCACATCCAAAATTTTATGGAAATATTCTTTATAAAGCACAAAAATTTCAGTATTCTCCTCAGAAACTAACAAAACCTTTAAATAGACTTATTAAAAGGGGATATAGTTACGATACTGTTGTCAGGTCATTAAAGATTGCATATTTTGGCTTTAACATTGATTCACTGATAGGGTCTTTGCATCGGAACTAAACACATTTATTTCTAAAAATACAGTTGATGGCATGACACGGGTTATGTTCTTCTCATATATTTTATGATAGTATGATACTAAACCCCTACCGGGAGGGATTGTACCTGATATTCATATGATGAAGACATAATCTTTCAGTCAGTTCAATTGAGGTCTGGAGCTGGCATGTCAGTTAACTGCTAGTAGTCTGTTGTTATTTATGTATTATTGTCATTTTATTTATTTTCTTTTGTTACATCTTTTGACATCGGACTCGGACTTCTCTTGAAGTGAATTTTAATGTGCGTATTGTTATTCTTTTACTTTTCTACATTGGCTAGAGGTATAGGGGGAGGGTTGAGATCTCATAAACATGTTTAACCCCGCCGCAATTTTGCGCCTGTCCCAATGTCAGGAGCCTTTGGCCTTTGTTAGTCTTGTATGATTTTAAATTTTAGTTTCTTGTGTATAATTCGGAGTTTAGTATGACGTCCATTATCACTGTACTATTATGCATATTTTAGGGGCCAGCTAAAGGACACCTACGGGTGCGGGAATTCTCGCTACATTGAAGACCCATTGGTTGCCTTCGGCTGTTATTTGCTCTATGGTTGGGTGGTTGTCGCTTTGACATATTCACCATTTCCTTTCTCAATTTTATTTTGTCCCCTTTTCGCCCAAGAATTTCAAGTTATCGCCCCCCCCCCAAAACCTTCATTAGATTCACTCGAGGCAGAAGGTTTTTGAAAGCCAAATACTTACAGCGTTTAAAAGTATCGGGTATCTATGATCTAGGCAATCAGCCATCGGAGTGAATTTATACCTTAAATTTGATATATGAGAACAAGTTCTAAACTGAAAAATTAAGGCCTTCTTTTACTTTAGTGGTCAAAAACCATGTAGAGCTATACTAAACTATCCTAAACCCGTTACCTTACCCTAAGCCATACCTAAACCTAACATTAGCTCTAACCCTTTAACCTAACCCTAACCTAAAACATCTCCTAAACCAACCATAGCCGTGAATGAACTCTTACTCTAAAGTATGGGGACCCTTAAAGTAAAAAAAGACCAAAATGAAAATCAAATTAAATAATTTGTCGTCTTCGTTATGTTCACTGGACATAAAAAAAAGGGACGAAAGATACCAGAGGGACAGTCGAACTCATAGATAGAAATTAAACTGACAACGCGATGGCTAAACATATGGACAAGCAGACAAATAATACTACAGAAGACAAAACATAGAAAACTAAAGACTAGGCAACACGAACCCCACCAAAATCTGGGGGTTGATATCAGGTGCTCCGGAAGGGTATGCAGATTCTGCACCACATTTGGCACCCGTCGTGTTAATTATGAAATTACATAAGATTCACAGTTGTTTTAGACATAACAGCCATCATAAAACAGTACCATTGATGTTTAAGGCAGATAAATTACTTTGACGACTTTGAGTCCAACCTTGTAGTAGAAAATACATGATATGGATTCGATAGCACACGATACATAGTGTTATGAAACAAAACTTGTCCTCACAGTATTATTAAGATTGAACCGTTTTGATATTCGAGCAAGATGTCCATGCAACCAAACTGTTTTTTTTTTTATTGACAACTGCTTTTTCTTATGTTAATTGAGTGGAGTTAAAACGAATAAAATGAAATATCTTTTATATTAAATATCTAGTCATAATCGACATTTGTATACTTTAATGCGTTCTATTTTTTTGTTTTTGATTTTATTAGATATGATATAATGATGAAATGCTGGGAATTTGACCCAGACGACAGACCAACGTTTCACGAGGTGAATAAGAGGATCACTGGATTAGTAGAGCAAGAAAAATAGAAAACAGAAAGAAAACAGATTCGAAATATGTTTTCATTTTTAAATAACCTTCATTTCGATTATGAACCAATGAAGACATAATGTAACATTTTGAGAGATTTGCAAAAAAAGAATTAGTATTTTGTTAAAAAAAATTTCAGAAAAATACAGCCGTATATAAACTCATCATAGATACCAGGACTAAAATTTGTATATACGCCGTATTTTATATTTGATATTTTTAGAGACAACAATCTCACACAGAGCGAGATAGTGAGATTTGCAAAAGCAAAATTAATGTTTTGCTCTGAATTTTTCAGAAAGGTACATTCGTATTTTATAAATGGTATTTTGACTGCAATTTCAAAGAGAGGTACCAGGATTATAATTAGGTACGCCAGACGCGCGTTTCGTCTACATAACACCCATCAGTGACGCTCAAAACAAAATTGTAAAATTGTCTGTTAGGGATAAGCTGACCGAAAAATATCATGATTACCCACTTTCGTAAACTGGAATCCGCTTGTTTTATGCTAAACTGAAACAACTATGAACAAAGTGTAGAAGTCAGCATGGAACTAGCTCACCACTTTCGTAGGTGGGATAGGCTGAGAAACTGGATAAGGGCGAGGTTGTACCGAGCCCTTCCCTAGTTTTGCGCCGAATACAAAAAAGTTTATATTTGTCTGACATTGACCGAATATTGTTTTTATACTGCAACTTAAATTAATACATTGATAGCTTTTTTAAATGTAAATCTAATTTCAAACTTATCATCCTCCCTTAATGAACCTCTGATTGTTGAAAAAGTGATCCATGATGAAATTGACATTGCACAAAATATAGCTGTGTTACTATATTTAGGAAATACACACAACTAGTTGCAGTATAAAATTAAGAACGACATAATGGCCCAACGCAGGTAAACTGCAACATGCATAGCTGTATATATTTATACATAATTGTGTATGTACCAATTGGAAAGTATTTTTTAAAGATGCTTTAAGTTTTACTTGTTTATTTTTATCATGATTTCGCTTGCTGTTTGATGTTTGTGTTTTTTTCGCTCCACAAACCAGGATCCTTTGAACAATGCAATGCCATGTTTCGAGAGAAAGTGTCGCTCTCTAAGTCCCCTCAAATGTTAAAAAAACTCCTTGTTACGTATATAATTGACTAGATGTGTGGTCACATGACACAAATGATATAGCTTTTCATAAAAAACCTATTCGAATGTATTATTTCTCCATCAATATATTTTTTAAAACTAGCCAAAATTGGATACTACTCATTGCAAATGGTAAGAATCTAGAATCCGCTGCACTTTGAATGTTCAGCTGTGAAATACATAAACATATAAATCTATATTGTAAATATGAAAATAAATTGGTTTACAACTTGACACAATAGCCAAAAAGTAAAAATGATATCTGAAATAACAGTTTCATATTTTAGACTTGCTATTATGCAATGTGAATTAGTTGATTTTAGTGTTATTTATATTTGTATAGTTTAACCTTTACTGTTTATACATATATATATAAAGATATAAAAAAAGGAGGGGCGAAAGATGTCCTCTTTTGGAATACATTTCTGACGTGGCTAAGTCTTGACTGTACTATAGTCATTTTTGTATCCTTGTCTTTCATTTTTGCTTATGTATTTTGTCTAAAGAGTGACTGTATGCTATTTTATTTCTCGTTGCTTAAATAGTTTTTGTTTATTTGTTTTTATAGTAGTTAAGATTAAATAATAACATAATGTTGACTGCTGTACCCCGTTTTTTTTACATGTTTTCAATATATTGTCTGATGCGTTTTATCATTTGATTTTGCCATTTTGATAAGGGACTTTCCGTTTTGAATTTTTCTTAGAGTTCGGTATTTTTTACATTTTACATTTTGGTTAGGTAGTTAGTTGTGTAGCAAAACTAAAGACCTTATAAGTACAAAAGCACGTTACTTTGAAAAAATTACATAAGGATGTTCGCTAATGTTTCAAATTAACAAGCATTTCAAAAGACTGTTATGAATTGATAGTAAATTTAAAGAAAGGAACTAAAAAAGTAGAAAAAGTAAAAGCTTTATGAGCTTGTTTCAGAGATATAAGCCCTTGAAAATTTGTCGGGAAATTATTCTACATAGATTTTCCATATATTTGAAATTGATATCTGTTTATCTTTTACAAACTATGAAAAAAACAGGAATTTTGTAAAATTTTCAAGTAAGCCAACTACATTTAATTATTATATAAGGAAAAGAAAGGATTAGCTGACAAAGACTTTTGGACTACGTGGAGATAACCAGAGGATTTCGAAAAGCTGATAATTAATTTCGGGGCTTTTATAGCTGACAATGCGGTATTGGCTCTGCTCATTGTTGAAGGCCGTACGGTGTTCTATAGTTGTTAATTTCTGTGTTATTTTGGTCTCTTGTGGAGATTTGTCTCATTGGCAATCATACTACATCTTATTTTTTTTTTAATAATAATTCAAAAAACAAGAGTAGCGAACATCCTTAATCTTTAAAAAGAAAAAAAGTGTTATAACTCGAAGTTCACAGGTAGGAGAACTTTTCAATAGATATTATAAACCGGAATTGGACATAACCTAACTATAAAAAAATTTCATGAAAAAATCTGAAACTAAACGTAATTATTTTCACAAAATAAAAGTTAACATGAAAAGTACATTAAGAATGAATTGCAACTTAAATGTTTTTACGCCTTATGTGTTGCATAGCAATCTAGCATCAGGTACTAGTATACTCGATCAAATAGAAGGGGGAAAATATGGTACGATTGCACATGAAAAAAATCTTCACAAATGACACAGAAATTAACAACTATAGGTCACCGTACGGCCCTTCAACAATGAGTAAAGCCAATACCGCATGGTCACCTATAAAAGGCTCCGAAATGATAAATGTAAAACAAAAAATAAATAATAAGTAAATGTATGTTAATATCTATACAAATTTGTTGCTAGACCCGAGTTAAACAACATTCTACCAAAGTCTGATCTTTTACATTTAGAGGTTACTCATTTACTATTTTATTTGATTTTTTAGAATTTAAATATCAATTAACTAGTTTTTATATTTTTATATTTAAGAGACTTACCTTTTACAAAAGTAAGCTTATATGTGTTAAACGTGTGATTTGCTAGTCTGTATATTTATTGTAAATAAGTATATATTTTTGTAATTTGTTCCATTTTTTTAGTGTGATACAATGTATGTTTACTGCGCATGTCACATGTTTCATGTTTTACCGTCATCATGTACGATTGACTTCAAACGCTTTAAGATTTGAAAAATATATTTAGACAAAGAGAAAAGGACATTTAATAGAAAAATATGTACAACTGGTGATGGACCTCTTCAAATTAAATGGGACACAAAAGTTGTTCGTTTAAGCCTCGGTCACACCTTACCAGATAGCACGAACGGACGTCTAACGGATGAAAATAAAAGTTGTCCGTTGACAAGATTGTTATCCGTTGGGAGTCCGTTGATGTACTGACCGAATAAAACGGACGTGTAACGGCTGCATATAACGGACACACACCGGATATGCAACGTACGAGAAACGGACACGTACCGGACAGAACGGATGTCGAACGTACATCCAACGGACGAGTACCGCATAAAACGGACACCTAACGGAAGCGTACCGGATAAAACGGATGAACAAGATATACTGAAAAATCAAAGGCGACAATAATAATACATGTAAATCGCATATATATTCAAAATGTTTCTGTGTAACTGGTTTTGGTTTATTCTTCAAAATTCCGCCAAAGGGCAGTGTCTGGCCTAAATAAGAACTGCTTGATTGTGAAGACGTGCCTATACTCTAAGATCGATTATGAATAATAAGAGTTTATGAACCTTAAGAAATCTGACATACCAATAATTGGCATTTCTGACGCGAAATTTTCAATTTGCATTTTTCCGTTTCAGATCCGTTCATCATCCGTGTTATCCGTTATACGTCCGGTAGAAGTCCTTTTCTCATCCGTTCAACATCCGTTTTATCCGTTAAACGTCCGGTAAAAGTCCGTTGGTGAATTTATCTTCCACACCTCCAACGGATGTATAACGGACACGTAACGGATACAAAACGGAAACGAAACGGACGAGAACCGTACAAAACGGACGCCTAACGGACCAAACTCCCCGGCAGTTCCAGTTCCGATCCGCATACGGGCCCGAATACTATGGAGTAAAGGAAAACAGTTCCGGAACGGAAACGATCACTGTCCGGAGTTTGCTAACGGACGTTCAACGGACATTTTATCCGTTGGACGTCCGTTCAAAGTTTTGAACATACTCAAAATTTTCCACCGGACAGAACGGACGCCGACGGATAAAACGTACGCTTAACGGGCATGCAACGGATATGGACGGACGTCTAATGGATACGAACGGACGTCTAACGGACATGAACGGATTGAAAAAAAGTTATCCGTGAGGCGTCCGTCTGTGCTATCCGGTAAGGTGTGACCGAGGCTTTAACCACAGTTCTTGTATATCATAATAAAAGAAACAAGTTCATTTTTTTTTTAATTTTACTTTACAAATAAAAGTAATTTGAAATCAGTTCAAATATGTGGGATAAACGTCTATGAGACAGAAACCCAACGACACAAAATGCGCATAGATGTCGAAATACAGAACACATTGATAGCAGAGATAACATAGACAGTGTTACATTTGTGTACACATACGGGTAATTTACAGCTTGACATATAATTGTGTTCACACATGTCTATTATTGAAAACAGTATGGTGAACCATTAAATGTGTTAGATCGTTTTTATGTCATTGGATTTTTCTGCAATCAATTTTTACCCGACACATTCTTTAACATATGCTCTAATGAAATAAACATAAACTGGAAATGAAAATTATCTGTGATAAAAGTGTATATGCAAACAAACCTAAAAGGTTTCGGAGTATGTTTAAAATAATGACATTTGATATAGGCTTTCGTTAACGTTCAAACATATCAAACAAATAGTGTTTTTGTTAATCAGGAAATGTAATACTATTTTGTATATATATTGAATGCATCATGGTATCATATGCGAAAGCTTTTATCAATGATTAAACATCATCAAAATGCTATTATGAGTTTTTTATTGGTCAATAATTACTTTAAATTGTATAAATATTTTAGGGTCATAATATGAGGTGGTGAATTGCTTATATTGTACTACTAATAGTTTTCCTCAATAGACATATATACATGTTGAAGACCGTACCTTGATCTATAATGGTTTACTTTTATAAATTGTGATTTGAATGGAGAGTTGTCTCATTGACACTAATACTATATCTATGTATCCAGAAGATTGACAGTGAAAGGATTTTGAACTCACATTACATGCTAATTGTTCTTTAGATTTTAAAACCCTCATGCACCCGGATACTCTTTGAGTATGCCGAGAAAGTCCTATGCCAACTCCAAATGAATTACATAGATATAAGAAGATTTAGAATGAGTGCCAATGAGACAACTGTCCATCCAAGTCACAATTTTCAAAAGTAAGTCGATATAGGTCAAAGAATGTCCTCCAACGCAGAACCTTGGCTAACATCGAACAGCAAGCTATAAAGGGTCCCAAACATGACTAGTGTAAAACCATTCAAACAGGTAAACTAACGGTCAAATCTATATAAAAACGAGAAACGAGAAACACTTACGAACCATATCTAAATTTTACATCCCCTTTTAAATTTTATTGGTCAAAACGACAAAGCCTTACTAAGCTTTACAATAACTGTTGAAATAATACAGTACTGTATATTAAAAAGAAGATGTGGTATGATTGCCAATGAGACAACTATCCACAAAAGACCAAAATGACGCAGACATTAACAACTATAGGTCACCGTACGGCCTTCAACAATGAGCAAAACCCATACCGCATAGTCAGATATAAAAGGCCCCGAAAAGACAATGTAAAACAATTCAAACGAGAAAACTAACGGCCTTATTTATGTAAAAAAAAATGAACGAAAAACAAATATGTAACACATAAACAAACGACAACCACTGAATTACAGGCTCCTGACTTGGGACAGGCACATACATAAATAATGTGGCGGGGTTAAACATGTTAGCGGGATCCCAACCCTCCCCCTAACCTGGGACAGTGGTATAACAGTACAACATAAGAACGAACTATAAAAATCAGTTGAAAAAGGCTTAACTCATAAGATGGACAAAAATACAAGTGGACGTGGCCCGGTACTTATACATCCCGACACAAAAAGACACAATGAACAGATCTGAGAGTACTTGCAGTTATCTGACAGCTAGTTCAAAGCCACTAACAACTAATAAAAAAATCATGCATCTAAGTATACCCGCATCAAATAATCGAACGTCTGAAGAATAAAATAAAATTACACTTACATTTAAAATGTTACATTAAAACCTAATTTGTTAGTATTTATGCATTTAATCTACCTTTTAGTTATTTATTTGCGTTTTATTATTTCAAACTATTTATCCAAAAGATGCATGATTGTAGTGTCGTTTTAATTAAGCCAATTAATAAAATTGAGAATGGAAATGGGGAATGTGTCAAAGAGACAACAACCCGACCAAATAAAAAACAACAGCAGAGGGTCACCAACAGGTCTTCAATGTAGCGAGAAATTCCCGCACCCGGAGGCGTCCTTCAGCTGGCCCCTAAACACATATATACTAGTCCAGTGATAATGAACGTCATACTAATTTCCAAATTGTACACAAGAAACTAAAATTAAAATAATACAAGACATGTCAGAGGGGCAGATTTTTTTTTTTTTTACTGACGATGACGACGACGGACGGCAAACACCAAGTGATAAGAAAAACACAAATTACAAAATTCTTTTAACGTCTGTCCGTTGCAATTCATTTTACACTATAAAACAATGCCATTTATAAAAGGTCCATGTCACCAAATTCAGAAGCCTTTTTTCAAGCTAAAGATAACACCATATTCTCTTCAACATGTCATTATAATATAGAAGAAACAATAAATTGAACTGAAAGAAGACAAGAAATGATTGAACTGTTCCAATCTTAACAACAGCATAACGTTTCATGTCAATTACACAGAAACTCATGTCTTAAATCTGACGGCTAAAGGTCCCCAAACTCAAAAATGACAAATAGGGTTTTTGCATGTTTTCAAATCGTAAAGGAGATTACTTTTATCAATATTATGTATACATGTCTAAAATGGCATTTGATTTGTTCATTCAGAAATGCAGGTTCAGAGAGATCATATAAGTTTTTGTTTGCTTATTGCTAATTTGCACTTTAGTTTTCTATAACGTGTAATTTAAAAGTTAATGAACTGACAGTTTTATTAAAAAATAATCGTTGTGTCTTAATGGGTTTGGTTGTATGGTAAGAGCAATTACTTTGCCCTTGAGATTGCAAAAATATCATTTGAAACAGTTGTTTCAAAAATAAGTTAATGGTATTAATAAAAGAATATATTGATACAATATCATCATATAGTAGCGTACATTAAGATTAAAACAAATCAAACACGTTGTTTTGTGTTTATTAGAAAATACAAATACTGAAATGTCTATAAATTTAAGTGCTTTATGGTATCATATTTTAATTGGGAGATTTAATAGCGCATTTATCGAAACCTTATCGGTGTCATCCTGGTTTGCCCACTTTTAATGACATGTATATGTAAACATAGAGGGAATTGTTGTTTTAACAATTATAGTTTATTTCTGAAATATAGTCATATTTTTTACCTTATATTTTACCTGTAAAATTTAAAAAGAATATTATATTCTGCTATTAAATCAAGGAAAATGTGCAAAAAAATTCTATATTTCATATATATTTGGCAGGATAATGTATTTTATTAAAAAAAAAATTAGGGAAAATGTGTACTAAAATGAATAAATATTTCAATTTATCAACAAATATTTTTAATTATTGGTACATTCTGAAAAAAAGGTGAAAAGTAAAATAATGAAACTAAAGATTAAAGAGAATAAATCTCATTTAAATATCTTTAAATTTACTCAACTTATTTTTTTTTAAATTTCAATACAATACAATGTTTCAAAATTTAGTAAAATATAAAATTATCCAATAAAATTTAACAACTAGAATATAAATGCAACTGTTAAGTAGCCATTGATCAGCAACACCAGTTACAGCTTCAACCAGAAACACTATCTATTGACTAAGAAACAGCAACCAACAACGCAACACAGACAGTATGTCCAGGGGTAACCGTGAAAGGCTGCTTCTTCCACTTCACCCAGTGTATATGGCGAAAGGCACAGAAATATGGACTACAGTCCTATCATAAAGAAAATGAAGACATTACTTAACTGATACGACGAGCCGCAGTACTACTGGTACCTCTTGTACCACCCCACCTTGTTGACGATGTTTGGCTAAACACTTTAGAAGACATTAGAGAAACTGAAAACATACCCGCTACAAGTTCATTTAAAGATTACGTGACAGAGTTTTGGGTTGAAAACTACCGCTTTCTATGGAACCACTATTACACAGAAGGACCCCTCACCATGCACAAATCACCTGGAAGGATGGCACAACAAACATAAGAAGCGACTCAAACACGCCCACCCAAACATCTACGATATCATTGAGCTACTGAAGAAGACAAAAGCACTAACAGAATGCAACATTATCCAGTATGCAGCAGGAGGAACCCGCTCACCTTAAAGACGACCATACAGAGTAATAGACACCAGACTCATATACAGATACCAACAAGGACCCATCAACGTGGTAGATTACTCTAACGCAACATCCCATCTTCTCCATTTGAACTGAACAATGAAGTGAATTATTGTTAATTGTGACTTTGCAAAGATATAAATTTTTTGTTACGTATATATAAAAGATTAATATTTTGTATTTCTCATCATTTTACATGTAGTGCCCTTATTTACTTTTCTGTGCTTAATTGATTTCCTGGTTTCCTTATGCAATGCATTTATAAAATTAATTAATTTATTAAATAAAGTTTGCAATAAAAGAGTACTCAGTGTATAAATGAAAATCATTCAGAAACTAATGAACACAAAGACACTTTTATAAGTCAATATCATTTTTTAGTTATTTGCTGTATATGTATGTTGAATTAATTGATTGAATTGATATTAAATTACTGAGAAAAAATATTTGATTTTTTTATAATTTTGCTATACAATAAAACAACCTGAATATTTGGAAAACACTTATAAACTATTTACCTAAGTTGGAACAGACTATACAATTGTATGCTCATTAAACCTTTTGTCTTTTTTGTTTTCATAACTAATAGATAATTGGTAGAATTAAAAGTGGGCAAACCAGGAGTAAACCCATTTATCAATTTGTTAATGAAAGTCCTCCACAGTGGTATTTACATACTTATTCAAATGCTATTTATACGGGAAAAAAACTGTCATTGGCTACTGTACGCGTCGCTATTACGATTGCATTTACGACTGTCAAATCGCCAACAGACGGCAGCAACTCTTCAACCACAGTACTGTTATTCCTTAACTAGTCCATATGATTTAACCTAACATAGATAATTTACAGATTGTTTTCTGGTTGTTTCAATAAGATTAAGGACATTTTAATATGGTATATTTACGGATGTTCCATTTATTTACGTTTGTTGCGATGATATACATGACAACATCCATAGAATATTCAGGCGTGCAAGAGTTGCAAAAGATTTTGTTGTCGAACTATTCCAATATTATTACACCTTGCATTAACCAAAGTGATCTGGTTACAGTATATGTAAATTTCTATTTGAATTCCGTCATTGATTTTGATGTTAAATCTGGAATTATGTCATTCAGTGGATCATTTATTTTATATTGGACGGATGAAATAATTAGGATGAACTGGGAATCATCTGGTTTATCAAATATCAATTACACGCGACTAAGATTTCGTGATGTGTGGATTCCAGCAATATCCCTTCGGAACCAAGCCAACACAGATTCACTCTGCCAGCTGGCCAGTACAGCAGGCAGTGTGTCATCTACCGTGACATATTACCAAAATGGTTGGGCAATGTTAGCGTGTACATCGGTCTTGAAAACCACGTGTCATACCGATGTTACTTTTTATCCTATGGATACACACAAATGCAATGTGACTGTTATAGCCGGTAGCCTTATTCATGATATTAAACTACAGACAACGATGTCAACAATATTGACAGATTACGTGTACTCAAATTCGGAATGGTCGATATCCTCGAATGTAAGAAATTCCTCAGATTCGCCAGCTCCTGGAGTAGATTTTATTATAATCTTATCTCGAAAACCAACTTTTCTGTTGATAAATTTACTTTTTCCTGTAATCGTCATTACTATTCTTAACGGATTGTCCTTTTTAGTTCCCATTGAATCAGGTGAGAGACTCTCCTTTGGAACAAGTTTGCTTTTAATGTTAGTTGTCTTTTTGACAACTGTTTTGGATATATTACCTTCAACAAATAATTCTCTTTCCGTTTTTAACATATTTGTATTAAGTCAATTCATATATAGTTGTTCTCTAGCATTCGGTATAATCATAACATTTTATTTTCATTTTCGTTGCGATGACACAGAAGTTCCAAAGATACTGCAAAAACTGGCAACCGTTATTCTTAAAAAGGAAAATAAAACAATGCTTAAAACAAAGGAGAAACTACAGTATGATATAAGAAAGGATGAAAAAGCAAACTGTAAAAATGAAAATGAAATCAAATTGAATAAAGGACATTCTGGCGACAAATTGGAAAACACACTTTCTAATATCACATGGAAAGATGTTGCAAAAGCATTAGATCGACTTTTGCAATATTTAACTGCATGCAATGTTGCCATTATGATAATCAGCGCTATTACATTGGGAATCTTTTTATCTTTGCAATAAAAGTGTATGTTATACAATTGTATACAATGTTATTTTTACAAGTATTGCATTTTTTATCTATAATACTAAAATTACGAGGTCCAATTTGTCAGCCGTCATCACGTTAAAACGACGAATCACAGAATTCAACTTTATATATTATAACTAATATAGTACAAAGGTGTAGATTAAAAATTACACCACTCCAGGCCCTTTTGTTTTCCACGTAATTAATATTGCCAATAATTAAGAAGTTCCGGGTCGAGTCCGCTACCGATACCAATAGTATATTCACCTGTTACCTATTACCTTATCTGTACGTTCCGCATCTGACAGGCGCACCACCAAACGTTGTATTCAGGACTAATATGCTACATACACGGGTCATAATCACAGGATTGACACTACTAAATTGTCAAATTGTTACCTATTGTAGTATTTTAATCAGTAAGACTTTCTAAGATAACAATACGAATACTAAAAATCTGGACTAAAAATAAGGCGTATAGGTACAGTTTTCAATTTGTTAGTGGGCATGACGTAAAACAGCAATGCAAAGAATTCAACTTTATTTATAACTTATATAGGACAATGCTGTTGATTAAAAAATACTCCATTCCAGGACCTTTTGTTTTCAAAATAATTAATATTACAATTAACTGATAAGTTCAAGTTCAACGGGTTCAAACAGAAAGACTTGAAAGCAGAGAAAAACTGTGTAACTTATAATCGACATGAATTTATCAGATGACAATACTAATACTAAAATAAGGCTTGCGCATAGTTGTATACTTTAATTCAGTCACGGACCCGTGATATCACGGGTGTGTTCTAGTTGTTTGTATGATGATGGTACCTGTTCTTTGGATTGACAACTGTTTTGTTTTGTTTTCCCTCATTGTTGTACTATGATTAAAAACAGGCTGAGTTTTTCTTTGTTTGTATTCTATTGAACCAATGCCATTCATAGACCTTATGTATCAATCGGTATTCCGAAAGTCAATGCTATTTGGCAAAGTGTTTCATTTGATTTGTTATACATACCATATAAAAACTTTTGATACAAATAGATAAAAACTTTTGATACAAATAGATAAAAACTTTTGATACAAATAGATAAAAACTTTTGATACAAATAGATAAATCAAAGAACATTAAAATAAAGTCCTCCTAATTTATTTGAATTTAAACGCATATTGACAGAACTAGACGGTACAATCTACCCTTAATTGTCCTTAAAAGAGTTGCTGAAGTGTTCTTAATCTTGCAAAATGCACGGAATTATCACTGCACGCATTGTCTTTTCGACTTGCCTCAATTGTATCTTCTGCGTTCGACAAATCTCTAAAGCTGTGAATTTCAAAAACTTATAATCTAGCGGAATACCAGACTCGTCAAAATTACACGAAGCACGAACAACCCTTTTTAAAAACAATTGACCTTTCAGATCTGCACTAAATACCAAATTAAAACATTAGAAAACGAATACGAAAAGGGGTCTGCTATTGCTCCCGGTTTAAAAAAGCTAGTTGAATTCGGATGACCATAGCATTTGTATACTTACATAAATGTGTTAGTACGAAAAAACATTTATTAAACACTTATGTCCACGCTCACTTTTAATCGATGCTATTCTTTAACCAACCTTCTCCCATTTAGCTTGATTTATTTTTGCTTGGTTAACTTCCAGTCGCAAATATTTCATGAATTTTCAGGACGAGGGCATGAACCATGAATACATTAGGTAGGTTCTGACAGGCAGTTCGACTGGGTCGATGGACATGAAATTATGGCCACCACTGAAAATGAAAGAATATTTGGTAAGGATGACGAATGAATCTAACGGATAAACAAAGATAAAATTGAGAATGGAAATGGGGAATGTGTCAAAGAGACAACAACCCGACCAAATAAAAAACAACAGCAGAGGGTTACCAACAGGTCTTCAATGTAGCGAGAAATTCCCGCACCCGGAGGCGTCCTTCAGCTGGCCCCTAAACAAATATATACTAGTCCAGTGATAATGAACGCCATACTAAGGAATACTCAGAGTTCTTGTCATGCTTTTTGTCAGTTTTTTAACGCAAAAAGAGCCTAGCATTTGCTCTAAAAAGGAATAATTCTGTCTTTTATGGATACTATCGTCGTATGTTCTTAAAAACCATATCTATATAACAAAATATAGAATTTTAGGCTTAATTATTCTCTGCTGGTTTATGTTAAATATTTCAGTTATAACAACCAGATCGTCATGTATACGTAACAACGAGAATAATGAGCTACAATTACTTTCTAAAACCAAACCTCTAGACATTTAAGAGCTATTAACTCAAAGTATATTTGAAATGAGGAATTGATTTACAATAATTTTCTAAAGCCACATTTCTGAAAGCTGTCAATTTGATAGGTTTTTAATGAAAAGTAAATATATGAATTGAACGAATTAGAATTATTGATGTATCAAGTAATTTCATGAATGGATGCACTTTACAGCAGCATGTGTACATGTAGATATAAAACTACCATTTTCTATATAAGGAAATGCCGATACCAAGTCATTAATAAGGAAGAAGTGTTCTATTCATTTGATGTGTTTTAGCTTTTAATATTTGCCATTTGATAAGGGACTTTCCATTTGGAATTTTCCTTGGAATAAAATATCACCCGCTGCTAACGACGATCTCATAGATTAAACCATGCTGACATTCTATGCATTAAAAGAGATAGTTGTATGGTATACGTCATTGGAACTGCCACTGTAACACACACTAATTGCCTCTTTGATAAACATCTTTCTTTAACTTGTTTTTAAATAGAATTATATTCAAAACAGTGTGGCTGTGGCCATTGATTGACGACCTAAATTATCCCATTGACTGGGTCAGATTATGTGAACGTTTGTCTGTAACGACCACTGCTCACTATGTACTTGTTAAAGACACTTAAACTGTGGGGTCACCAAAGGTTCTCAACACCTAAATGAAGTTATTCGAAAAATTAATCAGGTATAACACGATGTTATGATTTATATCAATAATATAAATCAAAACATAAAGGTTATTCCTGATTAATTTTTCGAATTATTTTATTGTTGAAGGCGTTAAAAACCTTTGGTTACCCCACAGTTTAAATTCTATAATAAGTAAGTAGTGAGCAGTGGTCGTTACAGACAAATGTTCACCTAATCTGTCCCCGTCAATGGGATAATTAAGGTCGTCAATCAATGGCCACAACCACACTGTTTTGAATATGATTCTATATGTATCTTATATTACATGCGAGTTGTGTTGCTTTGTTTTTGCTTATAGACTTGCTACATGATCATGTCTTTTATTTAAAATAAACAGCTGCGCCATGAGCGCATGATACGCCCGACGTCTTGTGTGGAAGTTTTATGCAATAATCATCAATAGTTTTTGAGAAAGTTTTAAGCAATAACCATTTATTGTTTTTTGAGACACGGCCGGACATGTGAAACCCCACCCTGTTTTTTTTTTACAAAAAACTAAATATCACTAGAATAAAATTTTGGATCTAACCAAAAAGTATACAGATCTTTAGATTAATATAACAAAGAAGTGTGTACAGTTTCAAGCAATAATCATAAATTGTTTTTTGAGATACGGTGCGACATGTAAAAAAAACCCTCCCCTATTTTACAAAATACTCAATAACTCAAAAATGAAATTTTGAGTCATCACCAAAAAGTATACAGATCTTTAGATTAATATAACAAAGAAGTGTGTAAAGTTTTCAGCAATTATCATAAACAGTTTTTGAGATACGGCACGACATGTAAAAACCCCCTCTCCTTTTTAACAAAATACTCAATAACTCAAAAATGAAATTTTATATCATCACCAAAAAGTATACAGATCTTAAGATTAATATAAAAAAGAAGTGTGTAAAGTTTTGAGCAATAATCAAGAATCGTTTTTGAGATATGGTGCGAAATGTGAAAAAAAACCACACCCCTGTTTTAGTTACAAAGTGCCGTAACTCAAAAAGTTTAAATCTTATTTTCACCAAAAAGTATACAGATCATTTGACCATCATAAGAAACAACTTTATTAAGTTTCAAGAAATTTAGAAAAGTCGTTCTCAAGTTACGGTGCGACATGTTTACGCCGGACAGACAGACGGACAGACGGACAGACAGACAGACGGACGGACAGACAGACGGACGGACACCGGACAGTTGTATACCATAATACGTCCCGTCAAAATTTTGACGGGCGTATAAAAATGTGATAACAGGAAGTAAATGTGACATATGTCAAAGACAAATTGACAACGACATGCAGAAAAAAATTATAAACACAACAAAAAGACAAACAACAAAATAGAAAGCAGAATACTGACCAACACGAACACTTAAAAAATAGGTGTAATCTCAAGTGCCACGTAAGGGTAAGCAGGTTTAAAATTTGCTCTACATATAGCACTCGTCGTGTTTCTTTTGTAAGTGAATATTAGGGGTTTAGTCTAATTCGGTGATGTCATATTCTTATCCATGGGAAATAGTGCAGTCGATTTGTGATAACAGCATCAAATTTTGCAGAGTTTTAGTTGAGGTCATAAGAAACATTTATAGCTATAGACCCAATTCAGAAAATCAAAATCACGGCTCTGGGCTGACATTTTGAAATGGTATAATGCATGACGTAACTAAACTCTGTAAAATATAGCCTGCTTATTAAAGGATTCTGGTTAAAAGATAGACCTTCATTTAAAGAAATAAGAACTCTGTAGCTGTACGTACCTAAAATAACCGGAATAATCATATAAAAACCATTTTCAACACGGAGCACCAAATGATATAGAAAGATGAAATTTATTGACTAGTAACAATCATCTTTGAAATACGTGTGACGTCACAGAATTCCAGAATAGTCTTCTGTTTCGATATGTTGGCATACTAAAGTGCATAGAAAGCGCATTTTCAAATAGACGCAAAGAAGCTTAAGTCTAGAAGCGGAAATAAAAAACCAAAAAATGGGACTTCTACAGTATAAACTTGGATTACCGGCGTTTTGCATTTGCGGCGATCTGCATTTCATTTGCGCCGATTTTTTCTTTCATTTGCGCCGATTTTTGTTTTCATTTGCGCCGATTTTTTACAGGTAATTTACAGGTTAATTAGAGGTGAATAGATATAAGAAGATGTGGTATGAGTGCAAATGAGACAACTCTCCATTTAAGTCATGTTATTTTTCATTTATCATTATAGACCTCTTCCGTCATCAAGTTGTACACTATATTCACATGAAAGAATGAAAATTTAAAAAATCGGCGCAAATGTCATACGCCCTATAAACTATATCTCTTTTAGTTTGAATCATGGGGTTTCTTTTAAAAATTAATCGACTAATTCATTCCTCTTGTATGAGATAAATGAATCAAATAGATGGCGTTATAACTTTACTCAATCTTTAGTTTTCTATGCTGTATTTTGTATCATGTTGTTTTCTGTTGGTCTTTTTATTGAGGCATTGTGTTGTCAGCTTATTTTCAAGCTATTAGTTTGAATGTCCATTTAGTATCTTACGCCTCTATTTCAATTTTTCAATTTTTAAAGGAGATAATACAAAAAAAAAGAAAAAAGGAAAAAATTCGTAAAATAATTCATTTACCCTATCCATTAAACACTAGTTTAGTATTTGCAACAGATCTAACTTTTTTCCAACGATATATGACATACAAATAAAGACAAAAGTAGAAAACCACTATTCGAAATATATAAATCGATTGAGAAAAAAACAAATCCGGATTACAAACTAAAACTGAGGTAACTACGACACAACAGAAACACAACATTAAAATGTAACACACACCGAAACGAACTATGATATAACAATGGCCATCATTTTCCTGGCCATATGTTTGGGGAACAAGCAAATAATCAAGATTCTTTAAAATAATTTTAATTCTAAAACATGTACACTAATATTACTTATTTATCAAATCCAACTGGCAGTGTTTATTCTTATAAACTAATGAAACCAGCAGTGAACTTAATAACATTTCTTAACACTTGAGAAAGCAATGGTCATTTATTAACCTTTCCTGGGTCATTTCCTCAACGTGCTTCCCGTTGGTAAAATTTAAAAACAAAAACCGGAAGATTTTGGATCTTCAATGATAACATTATTTCCTTATTAATCTTTTCGTTTACTGATAACAGCTTACCCTGTACTCTAAATTTTCGTACAGTATTAATTTTGTAACCACATTACGTGTATTTATTTGTTTATTTAAATGAATACTTCAAATGAGAGGAACGCCTTTCAATAGCCGGATGGAAAGATATCACAAGGAGTATACTACATGTAGTTCTGAGGAGAAACCTCGGGATTGGTTAGAATGAGGAAGCCATAATTTGTATAAAAGAAGACCACTGTAGTAGAATCATAGTAAACATTTTCTGGTAGATATTGTTAAACAATCAGGTAAGTACTCTTGTTTCGACAGATCGTTTAAGATCTAATAGAATTTAAATATTTTTTTTAAATCAATTATTGAGAATTGAAAATAATATTTGTCTGTGAAGATTAAATACATTTTTTTCAAATATGTATCTTGAAAATAAATAAATGTTTCCGTTTTTTAGTGAATTTCTATTTTTTCGACATCCAATAAAAATCACCTTCGATTGCAAGTGAAGACTTAATTAATTAGTAATGACAGCAAGTGGTTTTAAAATCTAAACCAGCGATTGCGATACGATATTTTTTCTCTTAAAGCAGTAAAGAGATTAAAGTAAATTGTTGCAATCCGTACAAAAAAAAATCACAGATCGCTCTTTATGCACTTTAGTAAATGTTTATAACAATATTATGACCTTATTTTTTTTTTTAAAGAAATGACCAAGTTTTATTGCAATGCCTTTTATACTTTTTTTCCCAAATAAAATTTAAAAAAAAATACAGCAGACAACGTCAAAATAATGTATAGAAAAATAAACGGCAATCATAATTATATGTATATATACACATATATTGTAAGTACGTCTGAGTCAGTGACAACTCTACAACAGATGTATCCATCGGATCGCCATCAATGATGGTGATACATGGCTGTGTACATAATGTATATACAACTCGTCTAAACATCAACCCAACAATGTTAGATCTGTAAATTTGCTTTAGCAAATTTTTGGTTCTTCCCTCGCCGGGATTCGCACCCATGCTACTGTGATATCGTGACACCAAATCGCCTGCACTGCAGCCGTCCCGCTAGACCACACGACCACCTGGGCTCTCTAAAAAAGAGCTTTCGCTGGCCATGTGTTACCTTTCCTCGTCAGTTTTAATCTAGCGGCGTAATACAGTACATGATATATAAGGCATGTAGATGTTATTGTTACAGATCAGCTAAATTATCTATAGTAAAGGATCCTACAAATTAATGTAATATACAGTCACAGAAAATAATTATATTTATAAGTACGTCTGAGTCAGTGACAACTCTACAACAGATGTATCCATCGGATCGCCATCAATGATGGTGATACATGGTTGTGTACATAATGTATATACAACTCGTCTAAACATCAACCCAACAATGTTAGATCTGTAAATTTGCTTTAGCAAATTTTTGGTTCTTCCCTCGCCGGGATTCGAACCCATGCTACTGTGATATCGTGACACCAAATCGCCTGCACTGCAGCCGTCCCGCTAGACCACACGACCACCTGGGCTCTCTAAAAAAGAGCTTTCGCTGGCCGTGTGTTACCTTTCCTCGTCAGTTTTAATCTAGCGGCGTACTACAGTACATGATATATAAGGCATGAAGATGTTATTGTTATTACAAATATATTGTATATATACATATATATGTCGTTTTTTCCAGGTTGCCGCATATAAATGCCATTAAAAGAATTGAATTCTTCTTGACGTATTTTTTATGTGGTTGCAAAATCGTTGATCGTGCACATATTTTTTAGCATAAAGCGCTTCGAGTTTTATGCTTCATACAAAATGTGCGTCCGCCGCAAAAAAAAAAGATAAAAAAAAAGCATTCAATTCTTAATAATATTAGCTAATTTGTCAATTTTTTTAATATTGTTACTGTATAGGAAGTGCCCATTCATTAAGAATTCATTAAGATAAAATTATAGGCTAACATTTCATTGTTTTTTTTTAATTGTAGTTCGACAATAGTCCAATATGGCATCAAGCGACGTCGATTTCATGGAAGCTCCTGTAAAGCACGTTATATCCGTCAAGAAAGAAAGAGCGAAGTTTGGTGGAGCAGTATTTCTGCCCGATGGAGAACTTCTTGTAGCAGATAAGGATAACTGTCGTCTGCTATTATTTGCAGACGATTTCTTTTACCAACAAGAATTCAAACTTCCGGACAAGCCATATGATATTACAATAGGTTCGGATCAGAAGATACATGTCACTATGTTCAAAAATAAACTATTAAAGTGTGAAATTGATGGCGATGACTTAAACATCCTTCAAACATACGATGCTCCTGCAGGAACCTACTACCTCGACGCCTTCAATGATCAGCTGGTCGCCTGCTGCAGTGGAGCATTCAAAATTTTAGACTCCGATGGAAAAGAAGTTCAGTCATTTAAAAGATCTGGTTTCGAAACCCCGATTGCAGTGTCGAGCAAACAAAAACGATTTTACCACAAAACAGATAATTGTGAAGTTATTGGTAGAAAGTTGTCCGATGGTAATGAAGTGTTCAATTTTAAAGATGACTCTTTAAGTAGCGTGTCAGGCATAGCTCTTGATTGCCAAGATAACGTATATGCTACCGGATTTAGTTCTAAAAATCTTGTTCAAATTTCAAAGAATCGTCGAAAGCACAGAGTTCTTGTTGAAAAATTTAACAAAGTCACGAAGCCAGCAAGTATATTGTTTCATCAATCAAAGAACTTGTTTGTAATTTTTGGCCAATCTGATGACTTTGATGTCTATCAATTTTAATATCTCTCATGGTACTCTTAGCATGCCAATTCAACACTTTTTTAGACATTGAATTTTTTCAAATACAATATGTATTTTAGAAGTGTTTATTTAAGGAATGACTGTAATATTTTTTCTGTCTATGAAGAAATAACATAAAAAATTTGATGCACACTGAATAACGCGCGTAGCGGGTTATTTAACAGTGTGCACCACATTTTTTATGTTATTTCGAATAGACAGAAAAAATATTACAGTCATTTCTTATAATTTAATTCTAAATTCCATTTTAAACCGTAGAAAACCATGAAAAAACGTTGATGACGTCACGGTCACATGACTAAATTATGTCTATCGGCTCATAACAAAATAACGTCAGCCAATCAGAAGACGCGTTACATCCAAAATTAAATTATTAATAGATATAATGTTATTTGGATAACTTGTCATTTGTCTATGTCTATGTAGAAAACAAGCATTCAATCAAAGGACAACTGTATACTCTTTTCAATTATTGTTTTGTTTTATTTTTGTTTGTTTGTTTAAACTGATTATGCTTCGAGAAATAAAATTATAGCAATTTCGAATACTTTTGTAATTTGACCATTATGTCTTTCAACCAATCTAACCCCTTTTTTGTTACATATATATCACTTCGGCTGTTTTAGACCTTACACATCCTTTAAAATATTCGGTTTTGAGCCTCTTTGATGAAAGCACATGTCTGAATCCAAAACAGCGTACAGTCAGACGCATCACATTTATTAAGTTTAAGATACTTATAATTAAACGGTCATACAAACTTATTATAGTCATGTGTTTGCACCTGTCTTAAGTCACCTTAATGGGGTTCATAAGTGTTTCTTCTTTACTCATGTTTTTATATAGATTAGACCGTTGGTTTTCCCGTTTCGATGGTTTAACACTAGTAATTTTTTGGGGTCCTTTAGAGCTTGCTGTTTGGTGTGCAACATATTCTTTTTTACAAACATAACAACCAGTTGTATTTTTATTGCAAATAAACGTCCACAAGAGACGAAAAGATGAGAATATAAACGAAATATAGCCTTTGTGATGAAAAAGAGTTAACAAAAAAAATATGACAGACATCAACCATGATTGACCACTGAATTACAGGCTTCTGGCGTTGGAGAAGCAAATTAAATAAAGAATGTGGTAGGGTTGAAAATTTCAGTGGGCAATAAACCCTGCAACAAACTTAAACCCTCGTGTTACAGCAAAAGATGAGCAAACTATAAAATCTGTTAGAAAAGGCTTATTTCGTCATTCAATACTATGCAATACTATACCTGACAAAATGACACAAAAAACACCAAAAGGTTCAGATCTGAGAGTACTCAAAGTTCATGAAAGCAAGTTCATATATAAGAACTACTATTCCCTGACTAAAATATTATTTTATCCAATGCTGATATAAAAGTATTGATTTAAAGTGGTACATTGTAGAACCACGAGATATTTGTATAACTATAGAGCCATGTTTGCTTTTTAATTTTAAATAGTAAAGAACTAATTTGCTATGAAATTTCGAAATGTAAACGTCTTATACTTTTTCATTTTATTTAACTTTAAAATTTGTGGAATTTTGAAAAGTTTGTTTTGTTATTCAAATGACAAAAGAAAAAACATAACCATTCGATTTCTAACTATATAGCAAAGTAAACCACGTTTAATGGTCGCACATTTTTTTTTAATTTTGAAACTGATATAACTTGAAAAACAAACAGTATTATTTATTTACTCACATGAAACAAACCGGGGTGTGGTATTCAGTATGTAGGAGAAACTGGACGATATTTATCTAAACGCACTCAAGAACATCTGTATCGTTTTAAAAGACCCAATAAATTCAAAAGTATCATTTACCAACACCTTAAGAAACACAACCATCCTTTTAAATATTTAGCAGTTCAACCTTTAGAAGTAGTAAATAAGCAGCCTGGTGAATCGCATTCAAAGTTTGTACGATCACGGAAAATAATTGAATTAAATTGGATTAAAAAATTACAGACAGTTTACCCTCTCGGTCTAAATGATAATATCATGGGAATTGATAATATATCTAGAACAAATTCCGTTAACATTTTGGATATAGTTTCTAAAACTGTTCGTAAAAAACGTTCTCACGGTCGTAGAACAAATCGCAATCAAAGAAAATTTCGGGCCATTCATACCAATATTTCGGACCTAATTTCTATTTCAAAAAACAACGGCAGACATTATCTGTTAACAAAACTCTGTTCGTTACCGGTTAATAATTTAAATAAAATTTTGGAGGATTGCAACACAATTTCATATAGCAGTCCTAAGTATGAAATTGTTCACATTATTATGGCATATTGTTATTCTAAATTATTTCCCAAAATTTATCGCCCTGAAGATCATAAAAAAACATTTTATTAAAATTAAGTATGTCAATAAAGGCTTTGATTTTGTAAATATTGCCGGTATATTTAACGACCATTCTGTTAAAGAACAAATTCCTGGATATTTTGACAATACTGAGCTACCTCTTATTTGTTATATTTACAAGAAATCTACCCGGAAATTTGTGTTTAATTATAGTCAATTGTGTAAAGATGTTAATATCAGTGAAAATACACCTACTTCATGTAATTGCAGTAATTCCGAATATATTTATGGACCCATTTCCCATGTTATAACAGGAGATCTTAACATCGTTCAAGACCGAGAGTTAAAATCATTCCTCAGTAAAGGACCTAAATATCGTCCCCCGTCAATTATTAATTGGAATGAGTGTCGTAATATCATCCACGACTCACTCCATACTTACTGTATGAAATGGATAAAACGGGAAAAAGCTGACAAAAAATCTTTGGATTCTTTTTTTAATTCAGTAATGAAGATAGTTGATATACGTATTCAACATTGTAAAGAACATTTTACTATAAACAATAACCACAATAAACCTATTTCTCGTATCAAACATAAACTAAAAGAACTAGCCAAGGAATTTGTTTTTGTCCCGGCCGATAAAGCTGCTAATAATATTATTATTGTTTGACGTAAATTTTACATTGAGGTTCTGAAAAAGGAAATCACCAATTCACCAACATTCCAACTGACTCCATTTTCAGAAAACGAAATATGTAACAAACATAAACTTTTAGCCACCGCTTTACAAGCAGAGCCAAATACAATGAAAGTCCCAACTATGTATTGGCTTCTGAAGCTACACAAAACCCCTTACAAATATAGATTTATTTCGTCTTCAAGCCATTGTTCAACTACTAAATTGTCTATAATGATTCTTCTTACCAGCACACTTGGTACAATTAAAAACCTGATAATAAATTGTTCAATTAAGGCCTTCGAAAATAGTGGAATAAATTACTTTTGGAGTGTCAAGAACTCGTTGGAAGTACTTGATAAATTGCATGCTTATATTGGTGATTTTGAATCTGTTCAAAGTTTTGATTTTTCTACCCTGTATACCACATTGCCTCA
The DNA here is from genome assembly GCA_019925275.1 of Mytilus edulis. Lineage (NCBI taxonomy): Eukaryota > Metazoa > Mollusca > Bivalvia > Mytilida > Mytilidae > Mytilus > Mytilus edulis. The sequence continues at coordinate 63,606,478 of CM034349.1, forward strand.
CATTCTCATTAAGAAAAAATTCACACACCTAATTAAATGGGCATTCAAAAAATCAGAATGTGAATATATATATGTTCAAACTCTTTTAGGTCATTTTTTAGTAGCAATAAACAAAAAAACTATGTTAATTGGACATGCTTTGAAACTATATATGCCCTTGAATTTTTACTTGATAACATTTTTGTTCGCATTGGGAATTTCGTATATCGTCAGATTATCGGAATTCCAATGAGGACTAACTGTGCACCACTTATTGCGGACCTGTTTTTGTATTGTTATGAGTTACAATTTATGACAAAAATAAGCAAAGACCCATCGAAACAACATCTGATAAACAAATTTAATAATACTTTTAGATATTTGGATGATATTTTGGCTCTCAATAATGACGACTTCAGTATGTATATTAATGAAATTTATCCTGTTGAACTTACTTTAAATAAAGCTAATACTAACAATGACCACTGCCCTTTTCTCGATCTTGATATCTATATCACTAATGGAAAGTTGAATACTAAAATTTATGATAAAAGGGATGATTTTTCATTTCCTATCGTTAATTATCCGTTTTTAGATGGTGACGTTCCCTTGTCACCATCTTACGGTGTTTATATATCTCAACTTGTACGATTCGCTCGTGTATGTAACAATGTTTTAGATTTTAACGAGAGAAATTTATGTATTACTGAAAAATTATTACACCAGGGTTTTCGATATCACAAACTAGTCAAAACTTTTACTAAATTTTATCATCGGTATAAAGACATCATTCGTAAATATAGCTCAACATGCAGACTTCTAATACGTTCAGGTATTTCACATCCAATTTTTTATGGAAATATTCTTTATAAAGCACAAAGGTGTCAGTATTCACCTCAGAAACTTACAAAACCTTTGAATAGACTTATTAAGAAGGGATATAATTACGATACTGTTGTCAAGTCATTAAAGATTGCATATTTTGGCGTTAATATTGAGTCACTGATAAGGTCTTTGCATCGGAGCTAAACACATTTATTCTAAAAACAGTTATTGGCATGACACGGGTTATGTTCTTCTCATATATGTTATGATGGTATGATACTAAACCCCTAACGGGAAGGATTGTGCCTGATGTTCATATGATGAAATCATAATCTTTCAGTCAGTTTAATTGAAGTCTGGAGCTGGCATGTCAGTTGACTGCTAGTAGTCTGTTGTTATTTATGTATTATTGTCATTTTGTTTATTTTCTTTGGTTATATCTTCTGACATCATACTCGGACTTCTCTTGAACTGAATTTTAATGTGCGTATTGTTATGCGTTTACTTTTCTACATTGGTTAGAGGTATAGGGGGAGGGTTGAGATCTCACAAACATGTTTAACCCCGCCGCATTTTTGCGCCTGTCCCAAGTCAGGAGCCTCTGGCCTTTGTTAGTCTTGTATTATTTTAATTTTAGTTTCTTGTGTACAATTTGGAAATTAGTATGGCGTTCATTATCACTGGACTAGTATACATTTGTTTAGGGGCCAGCTAAGGGACGCCTCCGGGTGCGGGAATTTCTCGCTACATTGAAGACCTGTTGGTGACCCTCTGCTGTTGTTTTTTATTTGGTCGGGTTGTTGTCTCTTTGACACATTCCCTATTTCCATTCTCAATTTTACAATTTAGTATACTTCATGTCAAAATGCCAGATTTTGATTGGCTAATACGAGGGTGTCAATTTACTCTATTACCCTTCATGAAGACGCTTGATCAAGTGTGTGCTTTATTAAATACGACTCTATCCTATGACAAATACTTTATCACCCTTCACAGAGACGCTTAATCAAGTGTGCGTCTATCCTATGGCAAATACTCTATTACCCTTCACGGAGACGTTTGATCAAGTGTGCGCTTTATTAAATACGGATGGTTATGTAGGTGGCACGGTAGTATTTCCTGGCCCATAAGGGATGATGATAGCCTTTTTAGAATTTTCACCACTTTCTAACACTGCAAAAATTCTACATTCACAGTTAACTGAAGTACTTTCATTTTACTATTCAGAAATGAATTTGAATATGTATCATGACCGTTTACTTTTTTTGCTATTTTTAAAAACCTAAGGCCACTAGTACTGTTAGGTCTTTTATGGTGCAGTGAATACAAAATTTAAAAAAATTCTCAAATATTTATTTTCATCTGTATGTAAAATTATTTCATATTTTTCTACACCTGATTCATCACTCAGTTTGGGAAAGTATGTTCAGTTGATACTGTATTTTTTGTCCAATCACACTGCCACCTGTACAAGATCTCATAGTTTATTACTTTGAATTTTACATTTAATCGACAGTAATAACAGAAACATTCAGTATAATAAATTAAATAACACATATCTGAGAGGATGATAGAGCAGATTCGCCTCAGTTGACAATATTTTCTCGGGGTAACAATCTGCTCTATCACCCTCTCAGCTATGTGTTATTTATATATTATTGGAAAGAACAAATCACGTTGGGCATCGGTGGCCGCGTGGCCTTAGTAGTCGAACTATATATGTAGAGGACAAGGTATGATAAGGGGTACTTTTGGCCCCCTCTTCAAATGACTCCATATTCAATCCATCATTAGTCTATACATAGTGACTAGTGAATACAATACGCGCGATTTTTATGGTTATAATTTTTTCATTGCTCTACATGTACACCGTTGCAGCTTTTTTGTGTGTTACTGCTTTCTTAATAATCGATTGATTCTTGCAAGACTGGTGAGATAGTTATTGGTAAACAAACTATACTAAGCATTTTGAGTGGTGTAAATAGTTATCAAAGGTACCAGGATAATAATTTAGTACGGCAGACGCGCATAACTTTTACATTTGTCAGTTTCTAAGGCACAGTGACTGTAAGGATCGGAACACATTCACTCGGTGTACGGGATATTTGTACAGATCTGTATGGCATGGTTCATCTGACCTTGAACTCTTTTTATGAACCATTGACAATCTTAAGCGCATTTGACACTTCTAGTAAAACCCTTGATATTATAGACGTTCAACAAATATACTATCATAAGTAAAGCAGACGAGACATTACAGCATTTGCGCTCTGGTATTATATAGTCTGCAGTATATAGTTAAATCAATCCACATCTGCGTTGTATATAAAGAACTAAAGAAAGTACTGTTGCACAAAATGTTGGTTATCGTTCAATCTCAAATTACTTATGAAAGATACTATTTTGCTGTAATTTTTTGTTTGATGGATATATTTTTTGTTTGAACGTTGCATATCCATATTATTGGCTAAATAGTGTCGGTCTGCCTGAATTGCACTTGACCGATTCTCAGAGCTAAATCTTTCACACTTATTTAGACACGTTTTTAGTTTGTTTGTTTTTTTTACTTTCGAGGTAAAGTTTTGAATAGAAAAATTAATAAAATAGTTACAGGCTTCAACCAGTTGCAGGTTTATCAAATTGTAAAAGAAATACTGATTTCTGATTACTAGTATTAAGTCTGGTCACGTATTATCTTTCACGATCAAAATAATGTGTTGCCTGATCTATCACGATCAAGTTTGATGGAAATTCAACAAATTCAAGGTTTTCATATACAAATTAATGCTTTTAAGGGAAGAACATACTTTAATTTTACTGTACTATCAGATACGCCAAAGATTGAATTTCAAATATATCATTATAAACTGAAATATGACCATTATAGGTACAAAAAGCGTGTTATTTGTAATTAATTTTATAGACATGCATTGCGCCTTTTGTGTTTTTTTTCATAAAGTACTGTATATTTTCTTTATCTTATTACACAGTTATGTTGAGGAAATTAAACCATTTGGACAGACATATTTTTTTGTTCGGATTTGTTCCGCGTTTTGAAAATGAAGCGATTTTTTCAAAGATTCTGAACTAGAATTTACGTTACATTAAATGTCTTTCACGATCCGTTTCCAGAGCTTTCACGATCGTCTCTCAATACTTGACCACCGTTAGATATTCTTTCACGATCATTTCTCTCGTTAAACCGAATGACACCCTTGAAAAGGGCATGTCTTTAAACAACCGGTATAAACACTCAGGATCGATAAACAAGTTTGAAGAGCTGATCTTAAAAATCTCAAATCTCAAATCTCTAGAGACAGTGATTCGTGATTCGTGAAGATATTTTGGTTAAATTATTTTGTCTTGTTTGATAATTTTATGTAACAAAGTAAAATTTTGGTTTGTTTCAATTAATGCAACAAAGCCCCTTCCATTTGTACATGTAGTATACTTCATAAAGTTTGTAAAGCAACACATTTTCGTTAAAATGTTCATTTGACTGTTAACGTTTATGGTCGGAACGTTTAAATTTTATTATTCTAAGTCGAAGTTTCACACAATTGAGTAATTTTAATTGGCCGAAGCACGCAAAGTTATATTTCATTTCCGTATAAAGCCAACATATATGACTGTACATATGCTTCTCATGAAAACGTCATAACAATGCAAAGAAAACAAAAGAACACTAGCTTCTCAAACCCAACTATTTCATTCCTATGGCATAAACCTGATCTTTAATTTGAACTTAGTCAGCATATAATGAAGTTGATTGTTTTCTCAGCTTCTCACGCTAGGTGCGATACCATGTTTCTATATATTTTTATATTGTAGCTGATACAAACACCTTCAAATCAGGAGTGATTGTAATGCTTTTGGTTCTCTTCAGCAGTTCGAATCCTTTGTTCGATCGTGTGAGTAAACCGTGCAATTATTTGATGGACCCGTTATAGTACTACTAGCTTTTCACATTGAGAAACTGTCGGAGCTATTCAGAGATCTCGAGTTTCATTTCAAAATTGGTTGAAAGATATTACGGTGTTACATACAAAGACATTGTGATGTTCGAATGGAAAACAATTTACGATGTTCCATGAAATATGTAATGGCCTGCACATTATAATGGTCTAATCCGTGTTCTTCTTCGACTACAGTAACAGTTTGAAAAGGAAAATCCCACACAAAGTTGAAATAAAAAAGAACAATAAAAAAAACCCAGCAAATTATAGAAAATATCAATGACAACAACAAAAAATTAAAAAGAAAGTTTTTTTTTAATATGGTAAAATCTCTACATAGTATGATAATTCATCAATATCAAATTTATTCCAAAAATGACAAAAACAAATTAAGAGATGCCGAACTGCTTCATCCCAGCGCCATAGATTAGTCTTTTGTGAGTTTAATTTTAAAATGATTATTGTAAAATTTAGTAAAAGATCTTTTCCGGGCAAAAACTATAAGGAGCAATTTTTAGGTACACTGTAAGATGACTGTAACCTCAAAAATGACCATCTGAAACTTGAAAAGAAGATATAGCATTTGACATTGCAATAAATACCTTAGTTTAGGTTTGTCAATTTTCAAATATAATTGTAAAAGTATTTTTTTAGTGTCACTGATATAATGTTGTGATGTTATTGGAAATATACTCAAAATCTGCAAATATTATTCTTTCATGATGAACAGATTTTCTGTAAATCTAAATAAACATTACTTCCAATTTCAATTGCTATTTAGATTCCATCCATTTGAATAATAATTAGGCGTGGTAGTAACAAATTAAATATTATGTCATTTTAGTTAATTTTATCATATTTGATTCTTTCCCTAACTTGACTTACTGAAGAAAAATAAATCGCAGTTTTTCTTGCAATGCTGTTTGTAATATACATATACACCACGTTGTTTTTAGTCCATACCCTTCCGATAAGTAAAAAAAATATTGACAAACAAACATTAATTATGCAGGTTTTAAAACAATATCAGCATACTAGGTAGACATGTAAGTAAATAACGGAATACAGGAAAGTCTGGCACTCATGATTGGTTAATGTATGAAACACGCAATGTATATAAATCAAGATTAAGTATCTTTTATGACAATTTTTTAGTAGTCTTAAGAGATAGTCTGGTAAGATTTTTTTTTAATTTATATTGTTCTGCTTTATAATGAAACAATATGAAGTTTGTTTCTTTAATTTAAATCTTATCATTTTTTTTTAAATCATTTAATTTTTTCACGTATTTTGCCTTTATTGTAAAATCGTTAAATGTTCATATGACTGATTGATCGGAACATTAAATTATCAATATTAGTATTTTTCATAAATTCAAATATATATACTTAGTTTTATTTTGAATTGAAATGCAAACAGGTACCAATTTGTTAATTGTTTCATTTATCTAATTGTTTGCATTTATTTTTCTATAGAAAAATAGTAACAAATAATTATTTATAAAAAAGAAGATGTGGTATGATTGCCAATGAAACAACTGTCCACAAGAGACCAAAATGACACAGACATTAACATCTATAGGTCACCGTATACTTAGTTGCTTACAGTTGGTTGGATGCACTTGTCCATTTTGCTTATTTTTGCATTACATACATGTAATGTCAGATACAAACAAAATTGTCGCTCAAATTAAAAGAAAATTTCCCTTAAATGTGAACTTGATGAAGTGCATTTTTATCTTTTACTCTGGCAATAAAATTGTTATTTCAAAAACATGAATTTTACACAATTGTAAAATTGACGATCAATCTCTTAAAACATTTTCCCTTTACAAACTGAACTTTATTATTACAGCAGCAATGGTTTAAAGTATTACTAAAATTAATGTTATTTGAAAGGAGTAGGTCCAAAAATATAGCAGTTTTACAAAATTGTTAAAATGTAAACTTTTAGTTATTTATTGGACAGTAGAATGCTTTTGCTACATAAATATGGGCTGTTTTTGACAATAGAATGTACATATATCGGGTACTAGCACTATTAAGTCATGCTAAATTACTGAAATCTTCACAATTCTAGTATTTTAGTTAAATTTTAGACGGTTTTCATGTAAAACGGAAGTGGCCGCATTTGTGTTCATCCTTAATAATGAAATGCAAGTTGTATTTTATGGTAATACATAACATATATAAAGGTTGAGGATGAACACGGATGCGGCCACTTTCAGTTTTGACAAAAACCATCTGAAAAGTGACATTTTTCGGCATATTTGGTAGATTTTTCATATTTGAGCTTGAATCGGATCGTTTTTAATGACTAAATCAGATTAAATCTTTCACATTAACTAATTGAATCAAATGAAATAGACTCTTAAGCGTTTAAAAATTGGTCAAAATCTTTCGTCGAACCTGAAATATGAGGCCAAAATCGGTCCTTACCGGACCTACTCCTTTGTAGATAAACCAAACCATACGTCATTAACATACCCCCCCCCCCCCCATTCCAACTTGGCATTATGGCTTCAAGCGACGTCGATTTGATAGAGGCTACCGTAAAGCACCTTACATCTGTCAAAAAAGAAAGAACAACATTTTATGGCGCAGTATTCCCACCTGATGGAAAAACTTCTTGTTTCTGATAAGGAAACTTGTCGTCTGCTTCTGTTTGAAGATGACTTCTTTTACATCCAAGAATTCAAACTCCCTGATGCGCCAGATGACATCGCAATTGGATCAAATCAAAAGATATATGTCCTGATGTTCAAAAACAAACTTTTGAAATGTGAAATTGATGGTGATGACTTCAACATTCTTCAAACATATGATGTCACTAATGGAACCGTTTCAATCCAAACCTACAATGACCAGCTTGTCACGTGTTGCAGTGAAGCCGTAAAGATCCTGGACCTAGAAGGAAAAGAAGTGCAATCATTTAAGAAATCTAATTGTAAATCAGAGTTGGTGGTGTCAACCAAACTGAAGAGGTTTTACCTTATAACTGACCATGTAGGAGTTAGTGGGCGGAAAGGAAGTGTTTAATTTCGCAAATCCCGCTTTGACACGCATATCCTCTATTGCTCTAGATCGCAACGACAACGTATATGCAACAAGCTACGATTCAAAAAAGCTTTTTCAAATTTCGAAAAATCGTCGAAAACACAGAGTTTTCTTGAGAAATTTGAGAAAGTGAATAAGCCGGACACAATAGTATTCCGTCCTTCCAAGGACATGTTTATAATTTTGCTTCCGAAGACTTTGATGTATATCAGTTTTAAATGTTTTTACAATGTTTTTCGAATTTCTTTATTCATATGATTGCTATGCAATTATTTATACCTTTTCTTACTGAGAATTTAAATAGTCTTGCATAAGTATATTACCTATAAAAATGTATGCAAATATAAATAAAAAGAGCTTCTCTTAAAATAAACATATGTAACAAAGTTTTGTTTTCTAAATATGCAGGTGTTTGTTGGATAATCTGAATGGGCAAACAAGTGAACTCTGGCAACCAAATATATTGCACTTTAAAGCATTAAAAAATTCAACTTGACATTGTCCTTAATATATACAATATATAAAAAGGTCAACCTTATCGTAGGGATTTGTAACCTTGTCTTAGTACTATAGGAATTTGTGTAAAGATAATAGAAATTTAGTCTTTGATGCATGATTTTATTTTATTTCTTGTACTCTAAGGTCTGTATTTAGTGTCTTTATGTTGTTGGAATATACAAGTACCTGGCAAGGTCCACTCTGTCAAGTATTTGTATTTGTAATCATCAGATGAGTTAGCCTTTTCAACTTATTTTTATAGTTCGTTCTTATGTTTTACTGTTACACCGCTGTCCCATGTTAGGGGCGGGTTGGGATCCCGCTAACACATTTAACCCTGCCACTTTCTGTATGCATGTCAGGAGCCTGTAATTTAGTAGTTGTCTATTTTATGTGTTTCATTTGTTTTTCGTTCATTTTTTGGACATAAATTAGGCCGTTATTTTTCTCGTTTGAATTATTAAATACATTGTCATTTTTTGGCCTTTTATAGCTGACTATGCGGTATGGGCTTTGCTCATTGTTTAAGGCCTTACGGTGACATATAGTTGTTAATTTCTGTGTCATTGTTTTCTCTTGTGGAGAGTTATCTCATTGGCAATCATATCCCATCTTACTTTATATATTCATTCTCAGGTCTGGATTCGAAAAATAAAAACTTGTGATAAATACATTTTATTTTTAAATAAAATGTATTTATCACAAGTTTTTATTTTTCAATATTTTGTCTTATTGACTAGTATATTAGTAGTTACTGTATTCTTAGTTTTAATATTTAGTGTAACATCGTACTATATATTACTGACAAAAGATTAAGATTTGATAGCTTTATGAGAAATATTACGGAAAGCACAAATTGAAATTCAATATGCATAACAAAAAAAAATAGTTCACATTAACTGTTTGAATGAGTGGGGTTTTTTTTTTCAAATCAGAAGATGTTTTATGATTGGTGACTAAACAGCTCTCCACCAGAGATCAAAATAATGGAATAGAAGAACACAACTTCAGGTCACCGTATGGCCTTCAACAATTAGCAAAGCCCATACTGCAGAGTCAACTAATAAAGGCCTCGAAATAAAAATGTTAAACAATTAAAACTTTAAGAAAACTAGCGGTCTGATCATAGATATAAACAAAACAATGAACGAAAAACAAATAAGATATATATATATACAGCAACAAACGACAACCACTGAATGAATCGCTCCTGATTTGGGACAAACACGTTAACAGAATGTGGCGGGGTTAGCTCGTTTGTTGGTGCCAAACCCGTCACCATATCTCTAACCTCACGTGGACATTGGCCTAACAGTACAACAGAAGAACAAACTATAAACATCATTTGAAAATCCTTAGGGCTTACTCCACTTCCTTTGAACTTTGATGGATAGTTGTCTCATTGACAATCATACCAAATATCCTTATCTTATATCAAGTCATCAGATCGATACAAAGCAGAAAAACATCTAACAAAAAACATTGACGTGGTAGGGTATTTATACATCCCCACAACAACAAAAAATACACTGAGTACAGATAAGGGAGTCTCGCAGTAATAATCAGCTTTGTTTGTGTGATTAATTATTTATATTAATGAATAATAAGCTAACCTTCATTTCATCATATCGAATAGATATTAAATATTGAAGTTCAAAAATCATTGTATCATTATGTGTCAAAAAGTTTTAGTGTGATGGCACCTGGTAAGTAAAACGTAGATGAAACGAATTTTATTCAGTTCATACTTTCCTGTTTGTGACAACAGACAGGCTGAATAAAATCCGAATATTTTTTTACATTTCCTGCTTTTTTACCAAAACGACGATCGATCGCTGGAGGTTTTGCGACAAATGTTGTCCAAAAAGTAGATCATGTTATTTAAGAAAATTAAATGAATTATTGAGTAGGTACGGTTTGTCTAAGATTTGTTGATTTTCTTTAATTTGTATATGTGGTTGTCTCTGAGGATAAAATACCTCTCATCCACCTTTCTACATGCAGATTTTACCGAAACAAAGATAAAAGGAAAACACCAGTTAAGGGTATTTAATAGCGCAAAAAAAATCGGCGCTGAAACGATTAATCCCTATTATTAAATAATATGGGTTTGCCAGCTAGACGAAAACTAAACTTAGATAACTGAAAATTTATTTAGTGAGTTGAAGTATAATACTTGTTTTTCATATTTTTTTTTCTTTTATTATGCTTAGAGACTCTAGATTATTGTTTGGCCAATCGAAGGAGAGGGGAGTACGCGCTCTACGCCCACTGTATCTATCACTGCTGTAAATTTTCATAAACCCCTATGTCCTGTAATTCATGCTTAATTTCATTTTCTATCATTTTCAATAAACTCATCACAGATACCAGGATTAAAATTTAATATTTGCGCAAGACGCGCGATTCGTCCACTAAAGACTCGATCATCAGTGACGCTCGAATTAAAAAAAATTAAAAAGGCAAAATAGAGTACGAAGTTGAAGAGCATCAATTTTAAGTTGTAGATAGAATGCACATTCACGATCATTCACGATCATTCACTGACAAATATTTGATTTGATTGATTGTTGTTAGCTTAACAATTCATGAAAATGTGTATGTACATTCAGGACGAGTGAGAATTAAGATGAAAAATCATTAGGAAGAATGTGAGAGTATAAAAATGAATCTGGAATCCTACTGAAAAGGATTATGTTTGATAGGAGCAGCAATTTTGTATTCCAACAAATCACCAAAAGCCCCTAAAATAGTTATTGCAAAGTTTCATATTACTATTACTACTGGAGGCATCGTATATCAGACTAATCTACATGTAACATGTTCTTGTGAGTCACATGCTCTGTATTACTCCACTAAATTTTATCTTTTGGTAGAGGATTTTATGCTTGCGAAGTCACTTGTACAACATTAGTATTGAATGCATTTGTTCATTTGTCGGTTAATGTCGAATTTGCAGGATTCTACATCGGATTATCCCGCGTTAACCAGAATAAATCTCAATTGAAAAAAAAAAATATTAGTACTGTGAGATAGCCGTCAGATATTTAGATTACGGCACAATGTATGTTTCATGTCCGAAATTCTTTGTTATTTGTGACGGCAGATCCAGAGGGGTCTTGAAGGGGACTCCCCATCCTAAATGCGTGGTTCGGCATTTTCTCAGTAGTAAAAATAATCTGATAAAAACCGTCAAAAGAAATCGATATGAACTTACGAAGGTTTATGCTATAGATCTGTGATGTTGTTTAGCATTTATAATTAATCAAACTTAAAATGAATTGATTATTCATTTTAGTTAGGTTCATGTTGATCAGTTGTTTATGTCAGTTTGTTTTTACTTTTTTTCCTGTTGATTGTTGTCTTTTGTCGTATTTAACCACATTGCCAGTTCTTCGTCGAATTGGGAGTTTTTAATATCCCTTTAGTATCCCGAGTCTTTTGTTTCCAAGAACTGCGAGTACTCATGATAGATCGATACTTTATGCTTTTGTTTTTGATAATGTAGTTTTTTTAAGAAGGGGACGGGGGCTTGTGTGCCGAGACCCGATCTTCCGAAGAAGCCTTTTCTTTCTGGTTTTTATAGTTTGTTGTTATGTTGTACGGTTGTATCACTGTTTCTGGCTTTGAAAGGGTTGAGCGCTCCTGTATTTCCCAAGTCAAAGCCTTATATCAGTGGGTGTTGTTGGTTGAAACCTGCATTTTAATACGGTATGGATTTTACTCAATATTAATAGTCGTCATTCGGTGTCTGTCGGAGAGCGGTCTCATTGGCAATAACACACAGTCGTGTTAGCGAACTGTCATTTTCATTTTAAAGTGAACTGATCGAATCCAAAGTAATGAACGAATCAAGTTATTGTAGAATTTCATTTTTCTTTTATTTTCTGATTTTCTTTATTTTTTCTGATCTAAACATTTTGTTAATAAAGCGTATTTGATGCATAAAACAAGCGTAACTATAACTGCCAAAATTCTTGTATTAATATAAGAAATGAAGCACATAAAATTTATAAGCTATTTTTTTTTCTTCCATCGTTCATTTTACACATTCTACGAAATAACCTGCTTTTGTAATGTAGTTTGTTTGTACATCATGCAGTGTTAATTTCAAGTATCAAAAGTCTCAAAATGGAATAAATTTTACAGTTCAGAGTTTGGTCTCTTGTCCAACCATTTCTTCACTTTTGGAATTGATTTCTTTTTTTCACTTTTTCAACAAGCTTTAGTAAGTCTGGATAATTTTGTATCGCTTCACAATCACCAATGTTTGTTTTAAGTCTACCCTGGATGTCAAAATACACTAAATCAGCAACTGTAAGCTGAAAAGGGATGAGAAGAACAAGATTTATGTTTAATTCATTTAGCTTTATCTGACTGAAATTCAGTTCGTTAACAATGTGAACATTTATTTAACTATTTTTTTCAACTTTAAATTTTGTTTTTTTAAACTCCTTTTAAAATTGTCAGATACTTTAAACTGAGTATATATTTTAAACCAATCTGTACCAATGAAAAGCTTATTTTATAAAAGTTAGTGCCGATAAATAACGCAGCAATGTATTCCTTTCATAGTCAAATGCTTATAACTTTTATACATGTACGCTGACAATGATACAAAAAAAGTAAAAACACAAAAATACTGAACTCCGTGGAAAATTCAAAAAGGAAAATCCAAAATCAAAAGGCAAAATCAAAAAGTCCAAACACAACAAACGAATGGATAACAACTGTCATATTCCTGACTTGGTACAGACATTCTCTAATGTAGAAAATGGTGGATTGAACCTGGTTTTATAGCTAGCTAAACCTCTCACTTGTATGACAGTCGTATCAAATTCCATTACATTGTCAACGATGCATGAACAAAACAAACATACTCAAAGAGTAAAAAATGTCAAAAATAGGGGTACAGCAGTCAATATTGTGTTATCATCTTAATTTCACTATAAAAACAACAAATGTAACGAAGAAGCACAAAAAGGCATACATCAAATTTAACATACTCATTTTGTTTTTCTTATACGACTTAATTTATCTATGTAAAGTCTACCCATCAAGGATAGAAGGTTTTCAGTACTGGTGTAAAATTGCGCGTTTGAAATTCGCACAAATATGCGATAGTTTAAAGGCAGCAGTATCTCTATATATGAATATTTTCATAAATTTAGAAACTTGACCAATCATTGATATTGACGGCTACATTGTACAAAAACAGGTATCCCATGCACATGCTACATTTTGGTTTTGGAGAATTCGTATTTCCCTTGAGGTAAAGGCGAAGTCAATGTGTTATAAAGCCATTTTATTTAAGGCTCGCAAATGTCGGTAGATGTCAAGACTTATTAAGTTATATTTACCAGGGAAGAAAACAGTTGACGAAAGGCTAACACTAAAAAACGCGTACAAAACTAGAGGCTCTAAAGAGCCTGTGTCGCTCACCTTGGTATATGTGCATATTAAACAAAGGACACATAAGATTCATGACAAAATTGTGTTTTGGTGATGGTGATGTGTTTGTAGATCTTACTTTACTGAACATTATTGCTGCTTACAATTATCTTTTATCTATAATTAACTTGGCCCAGTAGTAATAGAGGTAAATATTTTGTAAAAATTTACAAAATTTATGAAAATTGTTAAAAATTGACTATAAAGGGAAATAACATCTATAAGGGGGTCAATTGACCATTTTTATCATGTTGACTTATTTTTAGGTCTTACTTAAAGTTTAGTGTACATTATCGCTGTTTACAGTTTATCTCTATCTATAATAATATTCAAGATAATAACCAAAATCTGCAAAATTTTCTTAAAATTACCAATTTAGGGGTAGCAACCCAACAACAGGTTCCCTGAGAATGGTCAGAAAATATCAGGGCAGATAGATCTTGACCCAACAAACAATGTAATCCTGTTCGATTTGCTCTAAATGCTTTGGTTTTAGAGATAATTATGAGCCAAAAGAATGCATTTTACCCTATGTTCTATTTTTAGCCATGTCGGCTATCTTGATTCGCGGGCGGGGTTATCGGACACAATTTTAAAACTATATACCCAAATGATGATTGTGGACAAGTTTGGTCAAATTGTCTTCGTAGTTTCAGAGGAGAAGATTTTTGTATAAGATTACAAAAATTCACGAAAAATTGTAAAAAATTGACTATAAAGGGCAATAACTCCTTAAGGGGTCAGCTGACCATTTTGGTCAAGTTGACTTATTTGTAGATCTTACTATGCTGAACATTATTGCTTTTATAGTTTATCTCTATCTATAATAATATTCAAGATAATAACAAAAAACGGCAAAATTTCCTTAAAATTACCAATTCTGGGGCAGCAACCTAACAAAAATTAACAGAAACAGTAACCACGCTGTATCTCATTCATATTTTCATGTTTCAAAATTCTATTAAAAAAACGATAACGGATTTTTCTCCGTAAACTTCACGACACAATGTCTGTAACATCATTAAAAAGTTCGATAAGATTTTATATGATATTATGTATTATTTAAGTAATTATAGAAAATAGAAATGTATTAAATGGCTATGTATAAAATAAGATAAGTTTTACTGTATATTCTCCCTGGATATCAGTTATAATTGTATGTAACAGGGATACTTGATGGAATGCTGTACATTAAGTAATTTGTTAAAACAGCAAAGAGTGTAATAAAGAATTTATGAATGTTAAAAAAAAACACCTAACAACGTTTTGTCCGATTCATTTCAAAATTTGAGGGCAGATAGATCTTGACCTGATAAACAATTTTAACCTGCCAGACTTGCTCTAAATGCTTTGGTTTCAGAGATATAAGCCAAAATCTACACTTTACCCCCATGTTCTATTTTTAGCAATGGCGACCATCTTGATTAGTTGGCCGGGTCACCGGACACATTTTTTAAACTAGATACCATAATGATGAGTGTGGCTTGGGTAAACTTGGCCCAATAGTTTCAGAGGAAAAGTTTTTTGTAAAAGTTAACGACGACGGACGACGGACGCCAAGTGATGAGAAAAGCTCACTTGGCCCTTTGGGCCAGGTGAGCTAAAAGTGCAGTCCGTGGCAGTTTTGTTAAATTGTATCGCATTTATTCAATTATTTGAAACTTTTACATATTTCCATTTAGACGTTATATTTTTTACTACCCAAGTCACGATCGCATTACGTACGATCTGTAAAAAAAATGGCAAATTTTGACGATCGTAGTTCTATCGTGTTGGTCGCAGTAAGGTCGTAATACGGTCGTGGTGAGGTCTTCAAGAACGTGATGAGCGTGGCCAACTTTGAACACATTCACGATTTTTACTGCCGTCCTTAACAGGACCATTCACGATTAAAATTTGTCAAAAGTCTGATCAAGATCCTGTGAATTGTTGATGGAAATTAAAATTTGTAAAAAAAAAGAAGCGTCGATATTCAAGTTTCCAAGCGAATTTGTCCCGATAATCCCGTTCTCAGTCCGCTTCTAATACGATTTGTATCTTTCGCATGGTAAAATTCGACCGAGTCTGTCACGATCGACTGCTTCCCGATTCGACCGAATGTAATACGACAGAGAACAGACCAGATGTAGTGAACCGACGCTGACGGAAGTTATCCGTTCGAAAACTGTCGGCATACTCGATGATCATGTACTGTCGGAACATAATCCTATCACGGTCCGCTCTATCGTATTGCAAACGGCTTTATTGGGTCTCAGTCGTATTGTATTCTTTAATTGTCTGCACAATGACGTGGGTATCATTGACGAATTTCGTATTAGTAACGGGACTGTATAATCTATAATAAAATTGAGAATGGAAATGGGGAATGTGTCAAAGAGACAACAACCCGACCATAGAGAAGACAACAGCATAAGGTCACCAACGGGTCTTCAATGTAATCTGGATGCAATCTGGACTCAATCGGCAGATAAAACAGCAATAAAAAATTTCTCCAGATCATTCCCGTTCCACCGGACACCGTCCAGAAAACACTGAGCATTGTTAGGATTTTGATCCGATACATCAGAATCTGTAACGACATGATAGTCACGCTTGTAATCCGACTAGACAAATTCGGCTGAGTTTCTCCGAATGTTACGGGACGCACCCAACTGTCGGGGTGCTTTGCCGAACTATCCGGACCATTCCCGACCCGTGGGAATCTGTTACGAACTTAAACAACTGCGTTCAGACAATGATAGGACATTCCAGATAATTGAGAATAGTAATCCGACTTTTTCACTTTTCGTGTCTTATCGCTGTCTGATCTCAAACGGGAGCAATAATCGGCAATGTGTGAACCCCGCATTAGGTCGTGATAAGATCGCAAAGGTCACTATACCATGGTAGCGAGAGCGTAGCGATAGCGTAATTCTATTCGGAGAGACTGCGCTACGATCTCACAGCGACGTTACTAAGATTTCACGAAGACCATTACGATCTCACCGCGACCAATCTACGCTTCCACTACGCAGTGCGTGAACTGGTGACAAAATATTATCGCCCCTGTAAACAGTGGGCTCTTCTGACTAGAGGTAATCGGTAAAGAATAGCGGAAAATGGTGTACATTGTTTACGAGCTTGAAATGAGCTAACACAGACGAACTGAGACGTGTCAACGTAATGTGAATATGATAATGCACCAGGTAATTTATTAATTGTTAAGTTTATCACATCATCGTATCTTCATATGATAGGTAAATAAGTGAATTTTCGATTTTAAGTGTCGTCAGGGTTCAAACCTGGAATCATGCCAACCTTTCATTATTTTTTTTTAATACTAACCTATAGTCGGAACATCTTGATTTTCTCCCAATTTGTAAAGTTAATTATGCTGCTTGACATATATTTTTTTTGGGAAAAAAAATTGATATGCAGTCAAATGTGGCAGTTTTTAATATTTGTTGCTATGTGAAATAAAGGGAAGTAAATTAAAGTAAAAGAAGGCGCGCTTTTTCAAATAGTAAACAATTTAATTCAGATGCATAGTATTTTGTCAAATGATAAAGATTATCGTAGAAACTTGCTAGAAATTGATCTAATTTATAAAAGATATACAACGTGACATACTGAAATCTGAAAAGGGGTAAAACCACCATACCTTGAACAAATTCAGTTAAAAAAAGGGGGGGGGGGTAAAATGCTACGAAATTTAGATTTTATATATTTTTTGTCGACAGCCAAAAGATGATTTGATATGTAACTAACTACTTTTTCAATTTCATTGTAAAGTAAAATTGGCTTTTTTTGGGGTCTCTGTTTATTGTGGTCTGATGTTTTCAGGTTCTCTTTGGATTGCCAAATAATATTATAATCATCTAATTGAATGTTCAAATTATTTTTGCAGCGATGGTGTGTATGGAAGGAAGACTGTCATAAAACCCAACAGATCCGGATGGCCCTTTAAATAATTGCTTAACATCAATAGCGATGTAAGATTCAAGTGTTTGATTTAGCACAAGTTTAGCCAGGTTTTCCTTGTAATTGTGGCAGAAAAACCACTAGACAGTGTCATGCATTGAAAGGATATCAAACGGATATTTTATGGAATGATTCTCATACATATAAAATCATATGCATAGGAATGTGGAGCTAGTGTCTTTCATGCAGCAATTTTTAATTTCCAATATAAACTCGGAAAAGACAAGAGCATAGAAATGTATACCAATGAGAAACATTCTTTGTGAATAAAATCATTCCAAAACTTAAATGTGTCATTAGTGTTGCATTATTTATCAGTAGAGATAATCAGATTCCAGTAAGATTGTCCAACTGATGGTTTTTGTTTGTAATCATTTTTGTAAATCTTAGTTGTTTTGACAATCCGGGCTGTGCATGTTGCCCGGCTGCCCCTTTCAGTGTGAGACAATATTTTGTTTATGATAAACAAAATCACTGATTCAAGACTGGAGCGGACCCCTTTTAGGCAGGGGGAAGATTTTTTTTTACAGAGTCAAACATTTTTCCTAATAATAATACATTGAGATTTAATATATACTTTGTTATATGTAGTGTGTATATTAAAGTATTGCCAACAAAATTCATCAAATTTGGGATCATAATACTGTTTAAGAAAAACCCTTAGCCCCTGTACATCATAAAAGTTCATAATCTTCTGTAACACACGTGCATGGTTAATTCGGATCACATATTTTCTATTCCGATGTTATAAGAATTCGAAGGTTCATATCATTTACAATATCATTCAAAAAATTTCTGGGATTTTTTTTTACTATCAACGTTGAACCTCGAGGTTACATTGTAGTAAAAAAAAAATCCAATAAAAACGTTGAATGTAAATGATATACACCTTTAAATCCTATATTGTAGGACTCATGTTGTTCAAACATAATGTGTTGATCAATTATGTTATGATGATTTTGATAAACTTCACATTAGGTAATCTTTCACGTATATTGATTACATTATATCGAGTTGTCCCAACGATATACTTGTCGGTGTGCTCGATCATACGAATTTACCGACATTCATATAGACAAAATGACACAACTTTGAAAAATTCTTGTGACGAAACTACATTTCGGAACACGTTAAAAATTGGATACCCAGAAAGCTACATTATTAAGGTTTGATATATATTTTTTTCAAAAAAAAAGAAAAATATGCAGGCAAATGTGGCAGTTTTTTACACACCCCTATGTTGAACAATAGGTTGTTCAATTAACAGCATGTTTGGCAATTAAAAAATCATATATTAACACATTTAGCTTTAACATATACTTTATTTATAGTGGTTGTATAAAAGTTATATAATGGTTTTGTGTTTTAAGAGATATTCATCCCTATGCATATCGGTTTTATGCGTAAATTGTCTCTCCTGTTTTTAGACCTTTTCTATCTCTTTCATAAGAAGAGTGACTTTTCTATTGTTCTAGTGTCACTGGAAATCCCACTGTACGGCTATACCCCGTTTACACCACGCTGTTCAAGACCATAGTTTCAATCATTTAACAAACTTTTAACACTATTATTTTACATATTAGTTTTGCCCGAAGACTTTATGGAATACATATATAAATACGCAGTCACGTCCGGTGAAAATGTGGGCATGAATTCCCATGCTTCGTCTAGAAAAAGCAAATTTTAAGAATCTTACAACCACCGATTTTTAGCAATAAAGGTTGTCTCGTACTCAACAACATTTCAGCTCTTTTTTCCGAAATACCATTTTTTCCAGTGGCGATCACAAATTCATTTCGTCGCGGTCTAACCACTTTGCGTATGAATTTGTGAATTTTTAGTGTCCATTTGGTATATTCTGCCTCTTGTTTGGCCTCTTGTTTTGGCAGAACCTACCTACAAAAAAATCCTTGTTACGTTTTTCTCGTCCTAAATATGCATGAAATATCTGCCGCAGGACGTTGACAAATAGATATATTATAGGTCCTGCGCATTAAAATCGGGATATGCATCAAACCTTTACTTTATTGTAATTTAGGTTCGCAAATTTTCAAAAGAAAAGTAATAATATATAAAAAAAAAAACAACATGTACCTAAACAACAAATTTTACTGTCACATATTGTTGTGGTCTTTGTACAAATATGCGTAGGTGAAGAGTACTATAAAATAAGATTACGGATATAGAATTTAAAGGTAAAACTCTTTCAATATCGTAATTGTATTAATTTTTTCTAGGTCATATTGAACAATTTTCGGAAACACACCTAGCATTTATCATATCTATATCTATAATATATATGACGGGTTTTAATTGAGAACAATTTCAAATTTCAAAGATAATCAATTATCATCTTCATCAACAATATCAGATAAATTTAACACTATCAAATAATTTTGATTTTTAAACTACCAATGGCATTATTTTGTTTTAATTTACAGACCTGTAAATGTATCATGCACCCTTCTCAAAATATTAAATTGGGTCACATTGTTTTATGATCGCTAACGTTCTCATTTCAAAATTTCCGTATTTACCTCATAGTTTCCTCATAAACATTTTTTTAACAAACAGACAACATTATACTTTCATTTCTCATCTGATCACATATATCATAATTTCGATTTAATTTTTTATGTTTAGAATCATAAAAGTCATAATAGGAGACCTTAACGGTCCGTGTATATCTGCGTCCATTCGTTTTTCGTTTTGAAATATCAAAAACAAAAAACAAAAAACGAAAGTGTTTTCATTTTTCGTTTTTGATTTCATAAAAACCAAAATGAAAAACGAAAGTGTTTTCATTTTTCGTTTTTGATTTCTTAAAAACCAAAACGAAAAACGAAAGTGTTTTCATTTTTCGTTTTTGATTTCTTATAAACCAAAATGAAAAACAAAAGTGTTTTCGTTTTTCGTTTTTGATTTCACAGACAAAAATCGAAAAACAAAAGTATTTTCATTTTTCAATTTTGATTTCTCAAAAACTAAAATCGAAAAATGAAAGTGTTTTCATTTTTCATTTTTGATTTCACAAAAACAAAAAACGAAAAACGAAAGTGTATTTATGTTATCTTTCCAACACAGTTTAATTGTCCTTCAAAAAATGACAATGTTGTCATTTGTCATTCATTTAAAGGTCGTTAAAGTATACACTGATACATGCACAGCAGTTGTCAGATCAATACTACTTTAATCGAAGATATTGTCGACGGATGCAAAAGTCTTTATCAATCTAAACAATAAGGGTGCGTGATCTTTACTTTTAAGTTTGAAGAGGTTAATCTAAGATGATAATACTGAAGCGTAACTAGCCTCTTTTACAAATAAAGTAAACTATATATTGTTGGCGAGGGAAGGGCTCAAGGACTCCAGAAGAACTGGAAAAAATGATACAAAATCTTTCAAACCCTTTCTTAATCAAAAGCGCAAGTTTTAATTTATCTATTTTATTATGTTCTGGTGTCGGAGCAAAATATATAGATACAGTGTAAGACTTTTAGTATTTACATGTATGAACAATATCAAAAGACATATATATAGGATGAGGAAAAAAATAATGTAATCCACAAAGTCAAGTGTGTGGCTATTGTTAGTTTAAACATATTTATTAATAGTGGATTTGAAATTTTCTCACCGGAACGGTGATCGAACCAGGAACTTATGTTTTTGTATAGTCCGATGCACTAACCTATGATACTTTTGTATAATGAGAATCAATGGTCTAGTTCCTCGTTGAAGACCCTCCATGCAGCTACTTTCAAGACGAAAAACAGGCATAAAAGCCCTGTTTATTAATAATTTGTATTTTTTCTATATATTGTGTGCGATTTTGTCCCGTGCACATTTACTCCACATCTCTTTATTTTCTATTTCGGACCTGGACACGGCTCAATGCTAGTTTAGACCTCCGATGTTAAAGGTCATATGTTTTTTTTTAAATTATTTGATGCCGTGGGATTGGGATTTTTAGCTTTAATGTAAACCATGTCAGGTTTTTAACTTGTATTTACAGCAAAGATAGCCAGTTTTGTGTTCTGTAATATACTGTAACAGTTTGATTTTACTTGTCCGGTCGCATCGGAACTTCTCAAAACATCTTCCGAACAATATCTGGACGTTCTTTAGTCTTCGTAGATCTATTCCAACTTGAAGTCTTTTTGAGTCTACGACAAGCAGAATATGATATTTTATACCATTAAATATTGAAGCCATAGTCATGAAGATCGATTACTTGATTGATGTTCCGTTAACATAGCCGCAGAACAAAAACGCGAGAGCTACTTTTGAATATTTTTACAATTTTAAGTAGTTTTCCACTCACAAACACAATAATATTTTCAACATTTATTAAAATATTTTTTTTTTTACACTTTTTAACTTTTATGTTTTTTTAAAATATCAATTTGACTTGAATTTGGGATCCCGCTAACATGTTTAACCCCGCCACATTCAAAATGTATGTGCCTGTCCCAAGTCAGGAGCCTGTAATTCAGTGGTTGTCGTTTGTTTATGTGTAACATTTTTGTTTTTCGTTCAATTTTTGTGCATAAATTAGGCTGTTAGTTTGTTAGTTTTCTTGTTTGAATTGTTTTACATTGTCATTTCAGGTCCTTTTATGTCTGACTATGTGGTATGGGCTTTGCTCATTGTTGAAGGCCGTACGATGACCTATAGTTGATAATTTCTGTGTTATGTTGGTCTCTTGTGGAGAGTTGTCTCATTGACAATCACACCACATCTTGTTTTTTATATTTATATGAGAATATTAAATAAACATGTATATACCAAGCTAAGGGAGCTACCATTTGATTTTTATGGGGGGGGGGGGGGGCTAGGATGAAATTTGAAAAAAAGGCAGGACAGGAGTTTTGAGTAAAAAAAAAAAGGCAGGATGAGACACTTTGCAAAAAAAAAAAAGGCAGGATGATAATTTAGGTAAAAAAAGTCAGGATAAACTAATAAAAAAAAAGGCAGGACCGAATAGAGTGAAAAATAAAAAGGCAGGACAGAGATTACATCTGAAAAAAAATGCAGGACACAATTTTTTCATCCTAGCCCCCCCCCCCCATAAAAATCAAATGGTAGCTCCCTAAGTCAGTTTCAATGATATTTTGTTTTTCGTCTGACTATACAAAAGGCGAGGAGAGCTACTTTGATAGATCAGGTTGACTGATAAGCTGTCTATATAAAGTAATGGGACAATGCATGGCACGAAGACATCACCAAATCACCGTATGCAATACTCAAAAAGACATCCAGAGCTTACCATATAGTCATCAACTACCCACCAACAGGCCGTGAGCATTGGTTGGCTCTTAACTCAAATCCAAGAGCACAGCAAAATGTCGAAATATTCTATTCAAACTGGGTGACCTGGGAGAAAAACATTGAAATTTTCCAAAGAAGCACACACCCCTCAACTTTTAATAAGGAGATTTGGTATTAATGCAAATGAGTCAACTATCCAACAAAGTTCAAATGTAGTGGATGTAAGCAATTATATATAGGCAACCATATAATCTTCAACAATGAGAAAAAACATACGGTATTGTATTCTTAACAGCATAAGAACAAACTATACAAATCAGTGGAAAAGGGCTTAACGTATGAGATCGATACAAAACAGAAGGAAAAAAAAGGTCTAACAAAAACACATACCGAATGTGGCAGGGTATTTTTACCTCGTTTTCAAACAACTAAAGTACTGAAGTACTGAACATCGAATGACTGCAAGTTCTTTTGGATTGTCACAAGCACTTGTCTCAGAAAAAAAATCACATCTCTATACTTGAAAGTGAAGTTAATGTACAGATATATTTTTTTTGAAACTCAGTACACATATTCTATATCATATGATCTTTTTAATTTCAATGCCAAATATAGAGTTCTGACCCTCAATTCCACGGTCCACTAGACATGGAAAATGATAGTGCGAGTGGGGCATTTATGTGGTATGGACACATTCTTATTCAAATCCTTTATTAAAGAAGTCAGTAAATTTACTACAGATAACATTACATTTGTAAATTAGACGAACTAATCTAATCAAAATGTATATCTCTGATTTCGTAATACTTATGTGTATGAGAAAATTAATATATATATTAATTTTAATAAGATTGTTGAATGAACGCGTTCAATCTAAGGATTTTATTCTTGTCAATTTTTCCGACCGATCAGAGCGAGTCGAAAACAATTAAATAGACGTCTTTCAAGCCAAAGTTAACATGTTTACTATACACACATAATTATGATTTTATTAAACTTGGTTATCAATTGTTAATAAAAAATACAGTCCTAGATAATAAAAATTCATGAAATATTTGGTCTAGTAATAAAAAAAATCACACAAAAAACAGTAGTTGTCGTTTGTTCATGTCGTTCTCGCTTCTCGTTTTTTAGCTCACCTGGCCCGAAGTGTCAAGTGAGCTTTTCTTATATCTTGCCGTCCGTCGTCGTAACTTTTACAAAAATCTTCTCATCTGAAACTACTGAGCCAAATTCAACCAAACTTAGCCACCATCATCATTGGGATATCTAGTATAACAAATGTGTTCGGTGACCTTTCCAACTAACCAAGATGGTCGCCACGGATAAAAATAGAACAAAGGAGTAAAATGAAGATTTTGCTTATATCTCAGAAATCAAAGTATTAAGAGCAAATCTGACATGGGGGTAACATTGTTTATTAGGTCATTATCTATCTGCCCTGAAATTTTCAGATGAATCAGACAACCTGTTGTTATGTTGCTGCCCCTGAATTGGTAATTTTAAGAAAATTTTGCAGCTTTTGGTTATTTTCTTGAATACTATTATAGATAGAGATCAACTGTAAACATCAATAATGTACAGCAAAGTAAGACTTACAAATAAGTCAACATGACGAAAATGGTCAATTGACCCCTTAAGGGTTAATTGACCTTTATAGTAAATTTTTAACAATTTTCATAAATTTAAAATTGAGAATGGAAATGGGGAATGTGTCAAAGAGACAACAACCCGACCAAATAAAAAACAACAGCAGAGGGTCTTTACAAAATATTTTCCACTGAAACTACTAGGCTAAGTTCATTATAGATAGAGATAATTGTAAGCATCAACAATGTTTTGTAGAGTAAGATCTACGAACACATCACCATCACCAAAAACACATAGACCAAGGTGAGCGACACAGGCTCTTTAAAGCCTCTAGTTATCTATAGAGTTTAGACCTTTGGTTTTCCCGTTTGAATGGTTTTACACTAGTCATTTTGGAGGATCCTTATAACTTGCTATTCGGTGTGAGCCAAGGATTCGTGTTGAAGAGGGTACTTTAACCTATAATAGTTTCCTGCTACACACTGTGACTTGGATGGAGAGTTGTCTCATTATGGCCCCGCCTTTAGGCGGGTCGCCCTATAGTGATCAGTCTGTCCGTCCGTCCGTAACACTTTAACTTTGTGTCCGCTCCATATCTAGAGAACCATTATGATTTCATACTTTATACTTTACATGTTTATTAACCACCACCAGAGGGCGTGTCATGATGTATGTACAACTTCCTAGGTCAAAGGTCAAGGTAAAAAAACTTTGGTTTCAGTTGACATCCCTGTGTCCTGTGGTGAAGATCGTGTCCGCTCTATATCTTGAGAACTGTTATGATTTCAAAGTTTATACTTGACATGTATATGAACCAACACCAGAGGGTGTGTCATAATTTATGAACGACTGCCTAGGGCAAAGTTCAAAGTCAAAAACTTTTTCACCAATGAAACTTGTTATTAATGTTTGTCTTAATATTAAATTTCTTAGTAAACTCTAAAATTACCGTCTGATTATAATAAGACACGCAAGAATAAAAAAAATATTTGGCCTTCAATGTCTCAACCTTTTTCAATGTGAGTAACTTCATTGTTCACTTAGATTTCGATTTTGATATTGTTTTTGCAAGTTTCCATAATAGATAATTGTTCTGCATAAAACCCTATGGGAAAGCACATTAACTTAATTTCCCAGACGTTTATTGGAACCTAATGATTTGGCAAGGTGTTGCAACCTGTAATGTAAAAAAGTTACAGCCGATTGCACTGAGTGTGTAGGCAAAGGTAGCTTATCCTTGGTTAGCCTGCTTGTATTATTAGGTTAGGTAAACTGTCCTCCTTTAAGAGTAGACTAGTTCGACAAATAACCAATCAAGCTGTCTGTAGGACTAGGCTCCTTCTACAGGAGGGTAGTATACCTTACCTAGTTACTTCATAGTTCAGCTAACAAACAAGCGATCCAAAGATATTACCTTTGTCTACACACTCAATGTAATCGGCTGTAATGAAAATGCGGAGTTTGTGAGACCAGGCTCAAGCAACCAGTCGGTAGCAGTCAGTTTACAAATATATAAAAACAAATATAGCATAAGACTCAAACGTACTTAAAATGTTTTTCTTAATATATAACCACTATATCATCAGTTTTTAAAATATAATTAAGCAGTCAAAGACACTTTTCAATGAATTTTAAAATACATTTCTGGTTTATTTAAGAATTGAACGCTTTTTTTTTTCTTTTTTCATTGAGGTGTAAAGCGATGACCGAAATACATTTTGTATGAAAAGCGGAAGCGCTTCATTCTGAAAATGTACGCACGGTCAACGCTTTTACAACCCTATGAAGTTACAAAAAGAAGCATTCAATATTTATAATTACATGTTTTAGCTAGGATCATGAAAACACGATTTTTATCAAGTTTTTATTAAATTCACCTTTGCACTTTATTGTGGGACCTCGTGTCATCATGAATAATGATTTTCGTTGTGTAATGTAACATAAGATGTGCAGTTAGCCAATCAGAATAACGAATTATAATGAAACATACATCTTATGTTATTATTAGTTATATAAAGCCAAAATCAATCGCTTTCGATATATAATTACACAGCGTACTGCCCGCTTTACATTTTAAATAGTCAACACTTGGAGTGTTTATAGAATCGTAAAGAATTATGATTTTTTTTAATGATGGCAAAATTGCACTATTGGGTGAAATAGCTTTCCTTATTATCGGCATCCTGTCAAATAGTTCATGAAAAGTAATAATAATTCTGCATTAAAAGAAAAGAAAGTTGAACTCGTGCTTTAACTTTTTTTTGCCACACAAAACTGTTTTTACAAAACATTCTACCTCTGAACTAGTGGATTTCGCTTAAATATGGCTGGACAAAAGGTTTATTTTTTGTATTCAAAGTATGGTGGGCAAGTAAATTATTTATTAGCTTAAAAAAGATTGATCCGTGCTATAAATTAACTTGTAATTTTGATCAAGTAGGCCCTAGATCTCTAGCTTACGTTCTCACCTAGATCAGATAAACGTATTGCCGCAGAATTTTTTTATTAACTGTCTGGTAAGGGTTTTTGTAGGGTATACGACCTCAACTTTAGACCTACTTTAGAAAAAAAACTAAGCATAACAACACCCTGGATTTTCCTACTGTAGACCCCAGCTACCCAGCTTCCCTTTGCACCTAGTGAGGACAATTTTTATTACATTTTCGGTAAGGATGGGGTTCGGTGTTCGACCCCAACTTTGGACCTATCTTTGAAGAAAAAAATAAGCTAAACAGCAACCTTGATTTTTTTCTCCAGCAGACATCAGCTACCAAGCTCCCCTTTACACATTGTTCGAACAGAAGTATTTCCGTAGACATTTGTATATTAACTTTTATGTAATGATGGGGTAGGGTTGGTAACTTAGGTCCACTTGAAATTTTTTTACAGGGACTCCAATGTGGTGTGGTCTATGCAGAACAATTACCGGAAATCTATGGTAGTTTGCAAAATAATAGTCTTTTTTATAATGTGATATGTAAAATGTTGGTAAATAATGAAAGCATGCTTCTTAATTAATAGACATAGAAATAAAGAGAAACCGTATGATAACCAATAGCAATCTCCCAGAGACAAACTAACGTTCATTCAGGCAACAAGTATGATGGTCTGGATTCGGGGTTCTTAATTTCTGTATTCTTTGACATTTTATGCCATATTTCTCTATTCTTTATACTTTTTGAAAATTATTCTCTTATCATTACATTTTAACACCATTATTCTAGCTATTTATTTATTTCTTGGTCCATTGTCTCTATTATTTATATTTTTTGTCCACTATTCTCAATTCCATAATCCCCCATCAACGACCTCTAGTTAATGTCACCTTATAGTCTTCACAAATAAGCAAAATTAATACCTTATAGGCTCCTAATGACAAACCAATTTAATATCCCAGTTTGAATTGTGAAATTGCGGAAATTTTGAAAATTTGATCAAGCAAAATACAATTTATCGTCCTCGTAGTTCGTAAAATACTGGCAGATGGATCTTGGTCATCAATTCTAATAATCTTGGATCGACCTTTCTAAACTTAAAAGTAATAAAGTTCACGCACCCATATTGTTCATATTGTTCCGATTGCTAAAGACTTTTGCATCCGTCGACATTATCTTCGATTAAAGTAGTATTGATCTGACAACCGCTGTGCATGTATACTTTAACGACCTTTAAATGAATGACAAATGACAACATTGTCATTTTTTGAATGACAATTAAACTGTGTTGGAAAGGTAACATAAATACACTTTCGTTTTTCGTTTTTTGTTTTTGTGAAATCAAAAATGAAAAATGAAAACACTTTCATTTTTCGATTTTAGTTTTTGAGAAATCAAAATTGAAAAATGAAAATACTTTTGTTTTTCGTTTTTTGTTTGTGAAATCAAAAACGAAAAACGAAAACACTTTTGTTTTTCATTTTGGTTTTTAAGAAATCAAAAACGAAAAATGAAAACACTTTCGTTTTTCGTTTTGGTTTTTAAGAAATCAAAAACGAAAAATGAAAACACTTTTGTTTTTCATTTTGGTTTTTATGAAATCAAAAACGAAAAATGAAAACACTTTCGTTTTTTGTTTTTTGTTTTTGATATTTCAAAACGAAAAACGAATGGACGCAGATATACACGGACCCTTAACATCGTTCGCGACCGAGAGTTAAAATCATTCCTCAGTAAAGGACCTAAATATCGTCCCCCGTCAATTATTAATTGGAATGAGTGTCGTAATATCATCCACGACGCACTCCGTAACTACTGTTTGAAATGGGTAAAGCTAGGTTCACACTGCCGATCCACCCCATCCAAAAACTATTTGCTTTATCAATAAGAAAGTTATTAGTGTTATTTGTCTTCTAGAAATAGTAACAACGTATACTGTATGTACGGTATAGTATGGTACAGTATGCTATTAGCTTATTACAACAGACTAAGTAAACAGGTGATTTGTTCCGGAACTAGGCCAGCATCCCTTTCCTGAGCTGCTTCGAATATTTCTACAAAAATAAATAATTTCTACGGCCATTACAGCATGTTGGATCAGCAAGAGTCAAGAGTAGATGAACAACAAAATCGGGACAGACTGGTAATGACGATGAAGATGGAAGAAGGCCAAAGAGTAATGGGTGTAAATGATATATTTTTTTGTTTTAGCTGCACTCGTAGACAGTCCTATACATGCTATAGATAATAAAATTAGAAAATGTGAGGCGTTCCAGAAAAAAATAAAATACTAGCCTTACCAGACTGAGATGTTAGTCTGTTTCCCGGCCGTTATTGAAATTGTTGACAATATTTGTTAATATATGTATATTCCGAATAGTCCAGTCAATCTAAGATTTATCCTCAAACTAATTGCAACAGAAAATGTTTTAGTTATAATCTATAGCATTATGCCCTTTTTATATACACAGAAAAAAGTCCCATTAAATCTAACTTCACTTGAGGCAGGAACATGATATATAATATGTTATATATACTAGATATACTGTTCCCAGCTTGAGAAAAACTCAAAATCAGCATTTTTAATTTCCTATGGAAATTAACATTAGAAGGGGAGATAACTCTTGCAAACATAAGTCTTTTTTTGGTCAGATTTTGGTTGTTTTTCTTGAAATTTATGTAAAGTATGAAACTTAAATGGGGTTATAGGTTTGTATTTGACTAAATTATATAATCTTCTGCTCATGAAATGTACAAAACCTAAGTGTTATGGGTAGTTTTATTTTTTCCATGCATTTTTCATTTAAAAAATTGCAAATTTGAAGCTTTGTGACAATTTAGAAAAAGTAATGTGAAAATTTGGTATTGTTTGCATCTGTATATTATATTTTTTCAGCAACTTACTTATCTAAAGAAACTTTAAACCACAAAAAAGAAGAATACATGCTTAATTATTTTGATTAAATTTGAGATTCTTTACCTTGACACGTTGAAAAATTCAAAAAAGGGTCAACCAATGAATTATGAAATTAAGTTTATAGCTTGATAAAAGATATAAAACACCTTTAGAGTTGTTTGTTATACTCTAAAGACAGCTAAAAAATCAAGAATCAATACATTCTGATGAATAAGAAGCAGTAAAGTAATAACTTTCTATCAATTTTTATTCAAATTTCTGCCTTTTTTGCAAGAGTTATCTACTTTTTCAATGCAAATCTCCATAGGAATTTTAAATAGTGATTTTTTTAGTCTTCCTCAAGTTAGATTTGATGGGACTTATTTCTGTGTATATCATGTATATTTGGGGTATAATGCAAAAGATTAAAACTTAAAAATCTTCTGTTGCAATTACTTTAGGGTTAGGGTCAAATTTATGCTAGATTGACTGGACTAGAAGGCATACTGAATGTTTTACGGAAGGGACCAACTTATACTGGTCCAAATACAAAAGTCGTTGGACAAAAGTGAGTTCCCACTAAAAAATTGTCCTATCATTTCAACTAAAATCAATAATTTTCAATAAATTATTACCGAGCAACTGTATGAGCGATTTTTATACAGTTTTCAATATAAATTTATAAAGGGGCATAACTCAAGAACAGTTTAAGTGAAACCAACCAATGACAAACTTGATTTGTGTTTCTGGTTATATATTCAGCATAG
Source organism: Mytilus edulis (assembly GCA_019925275.1). Taxonomy (NCBI): domain Eukaryota; kingdom Metazoa; phylum Mollusca; class Bivalvia; order Mytilida; family Mytilidae; genus Mytilus; species Mytilus edulis. The sequence goes on from CM034349.1 coordinate 63,637,159, forward strand.
TGTATGGAGTTTCATGAAATTTGGAGGAGACAAACTATAGTTAGAAAGCAGAAACTAAAAGATCAGAAATTTATGTTAAAAACAGGGGCACAACTCCTGAAGCCATCCAATTTTTAACTTGATCTGTGCTTTGTTGTAATAAGTATTGTGTATAATTTCCATACCCTACTTTTGATTAAACTAAATTTAAATGTGAAAACAAAAACAGAAAAAAAAATGTTGCCTAGTTTGAATCCATCAACAAACCTGGCTGCTGCTGTTAAAATTATAGAACATGGGATTGAATGAAGTTTTTGGATCATATGATCTACTGGGATTTTAGCAAAAAATAATTTTAAATCCAAATCGCACAGCATCATGATAAAATATACTGTGGACCCATTGAATGATGACAAGAATGTGTCCAAAGTACACGGATGCCCCACTCGCACTATCATTTTCCATGTTCAATGGAATGTTACATTGTAATTTGGGTAAAAAATCTAATTTGGCATTAAAGTTAGAAACAATTAAGTTTTCTTTTATAGTCAAATATATGAAATAAGGAGAAAAATTAAGAAAATGAGTATATAGTTGCTCTGCATCAGGGTATAATATCAGGATATACACAAACTGTATAGAAATAGGAAGATGTGGTGTGAGTGCCAACGAGACAACTCTCCATCCAAATAACCATTTATAAAAGTAAACAATTATAGTTCAATGTACTGCCTTCAACACAGTGCCTTGCTTCACACCGAACAACAAGCTCTAAAGGGCCCCCAAATTACTAGTGTAAAACCATTGAACCGGGAAAACTAACAGTCTAATATCCCTATTTCACAAATGTTTCAAGGCAAAATGTGTTTTTGAGATTCTATTCGGTCAGAATATGTCTTTTTTGCAATATTTCAGGGAAAATAAATATAGGAAGATGTGGTGTGAGTGCCAATGAGACAACTCTCCATCCAAATAACAATTTAAAAAAAAGTAAACCATTATAGGTCAATGAACATCTTTCAAAACAGAGCCTTGGCTCACACCAAACAACAAACCCAGTGTCTCGCCTACTTTTGCTGTAAACGGCAGGCTCAACAAAAATGAGGGAAAAAAATCAATAAAACCATCAGGGTTATACCACTTTTTTCATTACCCTACAATTTGAAGACCTTTTTATATAAGGACTTTTCACTTCAAATAAAAAATTACTTATTTAAACTTTCAGGATATTAGTTTTACTGTACTCGCATGTAGTATAAACGTATATTATATTTTGCAGATAACATGCTGGATTGAAAATGAGGACTTGTTTGGTGGAAGAATTTACCAAGGAAAATAAAGAATTCTCCAGTCATTGCAAAAGGTTAATTTACAGCTGTAGTTTTTTTTTAAATCTTGTTAAAAAAAAATGGTTTCATAAAAAATGAATGAATTTACACTGTATGGATAAAGGTGTTTGCTAGCCTGTGTGTCTTTCAAAACACTCTACATATATACATATCACTACTTTGTATATCTATACCAACACTATATATTGAACACCATTCTGTATATCACCAATCTGTAAACTTATCAACATTTTGAAAACTAATCACCACACTGTATAATTTCATATCTATATCTATATCTATCACCACTATGTATATTTATCTCAACTCTCTCTATCATAACTATGTATGTCTTTCAACAATTGTAAATTTATCTCAACTCTATATCTATTACCAATATGTAAACATGATATGTGTTTTTAAACTAGAGTATTAGGTATAAGTTTCATACTATTTGGTAAAGCCAAGCTAATTTACAGGACAGAAACAAAATAATTAGCATTTTTTCCATTTTTAAACCAACATAACTCTTGAGGGATTAAACATTGTTTTTGAAGGCTGCATTTCATGTGCCAGAAAATACAACAGCTCAATGTCTATGAAGTAAGATGTCCACTCTACGATAATGTCATTCCATAAAGACTGTTACATTTGGGATCCATTGATGAAACATGTAATCATGTTTAAAATTTAGTCTTTCATTTGAAAGATACAGCACTGAGGCGAAATGAATAAATTGAAATATGGACATAATTGACCCTCTGATACAGTCAGTATGGACATATGTGTACCTCCGGCAGCAAGAGGGTTTAAGTGATGCCAATAAAATTCAAACTTGATCTATGTTTTGTGGTAATTAGCATTGTGTATTAATTTCATTAAATTTGGATGAGGCAAACTTAAGTTGGAGAATGGAAACCAACTATGGGACATAAGGACGGACTGATGTACAGACAGATATACAGTGTACATAAAACTTAATGCCTCTCCGCTACATCAGAGGCATAAAAAGTGGAACAGCCACCATTAGGCCAAACAAAAAATATTTGTCTGTTTACGGTTACCCGACCAAGTGCTGAACCTAAGCCATTTTATTTCCATCATAAAGTGAAAAATAAACTGAACTTGTGTTAAAAGTGAATATAATGTTGCCTGATACATCCTAATATTCATAATCATGAATATGATAGCTGTTTAAAGAAATTTGTGAGTGGTGTGATGAAATAACCATTTTGCCTACATTTTTTCAAATCAATAACAAAAAAAATAATCCATTCATTAAAAATATGGGTAAACTCAGCCATGATCAACTTTGCCCACAACAAGATGAAACCATACACTCAAAATCGTGTCACAAAAAATAAAATGAAAAAAAATAAAATTCGTGTCACAAAAAATAAAATGAAAAAAATAAAATAAAATGAAATTACCGACCTACCTACCCTATTTTTTTTAAAGCATGTAACCTTAAACAGACATATATATATTTTGGGCCTTATAGAACTATTCTGACATATTGTTGTTTATAACCTATAGTATAAGATTTATCTAATCTGGCAAGAATTGTACCTGTCATAGAGCTAACAAGGCAATTTTCCATAAATCTAATATTTCCAAGGGGCACAACTTTTGAAAAAAAGGTGATGGGCCACCATTATAAAACATGTTCAAGATAATGTTGATACTATCCTATAAAAATTTAAGTTTGGTAAAAATCTGCCAAGTATTGTAATTGTGAGAGCTCTAACAAGGCCATTTTCCATAAATTTAATATTTCCAAGAGGCATAACTCTTTGAGAAAAGATGATTTGACACCTTTATGGACCTTGTCCAAGATTTTGCAGATATTAACTTAAAGTATGATGAGTTTTATAAAATAATCAGAGAAGAATTGTATGGCTGTAGTACAGGTCTGTTAGAGTGCTAGTAAGGCTATTTTCTACAAATTTAATATTTCCAAGGGGAATAACTCTTTAAAAAAGTTGATTGCCCACCATTTTAGAACTTGTCAGGGATATTGTTGATATTAACCTAGAGTATAAGTTATATCAAATGTGGTTACAATTGTACAGACCTGACTGTGAGAGCACTAACAGGACCTCAGTCTCAGAACACGACCTGACGGGCGGACGCCTGGTATTTCCATGTCCCCCCCCCCCCCCCCAACGCGTAATGAGGGGTCTAGACCATGTAGACTAGACGGTAGTGCATTACACAATAATTCTTTACACGATTATGTGTCTTTCAACACCTTATTTGTTAAAATACAACCATGTCATTCCAGATATTTTTGAAAAAAATGTGTTTCTATATGAAATGATCAAATGTTGATGTAGATGTCTAGGTGACGAAAACTTTTGACCATATTCTCCTTTATATTATCTATATAATAATTATAATAAATTGCAATCCTCAGAATAGGATAGCTTTACCATAAACAAATGTATGACTCTCTGCTTTATTTGGGTTCCAACCGCAGTATCAGTGATAATATGGCCGCTTCATAAACATGATGCTGTCAAGTTCCGAATGAGGACTTGAGTGCTTCCGAAAAAATATTTACTTGAAGTCTGTTGTAAAAAGCTAATAGCATACTGTACCATACTCTACCGTACATACAGTATACGTTGTTACTATTTCTAGAAGACAAATAACACTAATAACTTTCTTATTGATAAAGCAAATACTTATAGGATAGGGTGGCCGATCAGATCAACTCGATCAAGCCCAATCAAGACAAATTACGTAATCGGGAGACTGGTCTGACTCAATCGACAAGAATGTTCGGGATAGTCATCAATCTGACGTTCTACCCGAGAGTTTTTGACATGTCAAAAACATTCGAGTAAGGATCGAAAAAGCACGTCACTCGAGAAGAGATCGAGAATTCGTCGAGTAGCGGTCGAATTGATCTGGAAAGGATCGTGTAGTGATCGAGTTTGGTCGGAATACAAAAATTTTACCAATCAGTACTCGATCATTTCGACTTTTGCTCAACTAATGTCCGATCATTTCCAGATTAACTCGACCAATGCCCGATCGCTTCAAGATCACTGCGACTTGTATATTTATATTATCCCAGACCAACTCGACCAATACCCGATCCCTTCGCGACCACATTCGACCACTCTTCGATCTCTACTCGGACATACACGAGAACACATGACTGCTCCACGATTCTCTAAAAGTGTGTGCAGATCTGATTAACTCTCATAACTATGATTCCGCAAAAATATATTGGCAACATTTTTTTTAACTGTACAAAAATTCCTCCATGTACAGTACGTGTCTTTACTTTTGCAAGGAGAGGTAACATTGTAAAAGAGAGACAAAAGACACCAAAGGAACTATCAAACTCAGAGATCGAAAACAAACCGACACAGCCATAGCGAAAAACGGTAACCGACGAGAAGACAAACAGCAGTCAACATAACATAGAAAACTAAAAACTTAGCAACACGTAACCCAAAAAATCCTGGGATGATCTCAGATGTTCCGGAAGGGAAAGGGAAGAAAATCCTGCAATTTTCCAACCGGCGGATTTTTCAAATATTAAAGTAATTGTGCAATAATTATTCATTGTTAGACTGCTGATGACTAAGTTATCTTTCAAAGTTGGTTTATAAGAACATCAAGATTATATTTTACCTGTTTTATGGGCTATTTTCTGTGTTGTCTGTCCGTATTTTCCGTTTGTCCAGAAATGCTTGTAGCATAAATAAAGAAGATGTGGTACAATTGCCAATGAGAAAGCTCTTCACATATTACCAAATAACACAGAAATTATCAAAAACAACTATTGGTCACCTTACAGTAAAAAAAAAATTTTTGACGTAATTTCACACAACATGCGTCTACAGTTTGTTGTTCGTCGTTTGTTAGTTCAAACGATGCATTTCTTTCTAACTTTAACATGACATCAATTATCCAAACGTGTTTTTGCTTGTCATAACTCAAAACATTGTCTAAAATTGCTCAAAATTCCAATCCCCTCTAAACAAACGATGCATTTGTTTCCACTTCTGTTACGTTTAACAAACTATAACAAACGGCCCACAATGTTTACCAAACTTTGGTTAGAAAGAAATGCACTCTTGATCTCTTGATAGATATATGTAAAGTTGTAAACTGTTTTAGAAAAGGTATCGCTCCAGGGGATTGAAATTCTACTTAGGGTCAAATTTTGAGGAAATATGTGACATCTTTGCCCTCTTTTGCAATATATTTTTTTGGCAAATACATACAGGTTGTTACCATTCAGCAAAAAGAAAATAAATATTTTTAACCATTCAACTACTGGATATCAAATCTATGAAAAATACATACTTATGCACATATATTAGACAAACAGTAAGCTTTTATTTCTAAGAAAGCAAGGAAATGGGGATGGTAAAGTTTATGTATATTGCTATCTAACATAAGTACTAATCCAGTGACAAATTTCATTGTGTGGTGTCATTTCCAAAAAAAGAGCAAAACAACATATCAATGAGAAAGTTTTTATAAGCATTGGGTTCCTCTTTATTGAGTTAGTGCAAGTCTCTCAAACTGCCCACACAGCGTCTGTTGATGTCTACACCATCTTCATCGTCTTCTATGCACTCTATACAAGCTCCGTCACAGCTATTAACCTGTCTCTCTGAGCTCTTACATTTTTACCACCTTGCCCACAAATCCAACTGCTTTATTTCTATATAGATATCTTAAATGTATGATTTTACTCGGACCTTCTACTGAATATAACAAAATAAACGGAGGATGTGTCCATGGGACACCAATAATGCCCCAGCTGGCATATATAACATTATAAAGGGTCATGTTGGGACGTACGTGCGTACGGACAGACAAGGGTAACACTTAATGCCCACTCCGAAGCGACAGGGAATAAAAAATTCGGACGTTTATATACTAAAAATGTGCATACCCGACCAATTCCCGATTATGCTTATGACCAATATACGATCAGGTCGATCTGGTCTGGTCGAGATCAGGCTTAGAACGTGAATAGTTGATTTGGTCTAACTAGTCGTGTAAAGATCGTGAATTGATCGGAATTATCGAATAAGTATTCATTGTGTTGTCAGGATGGAGTCGTGATGGAGTCATTAAGGAGTCATGAATGGTCGAGTTAAGGTCGTGTACAGTCGGATGGCGGTCGGGTAGAAGTCGTAAACTGGCCCGATCAAGAATTTGGTCGAGCTTGGTCGTGGAAATTTGGACAATCGGGATCATTGAGTTGATCTGATCGGCAATATGAACCTAGCTTAAAACGGGAAAAAGCTGACAAAAAATCTTTGGACTCTTTTTTAATTCCGTTATGAAGATAGTTGATATTCGAATACAACATTTTAAAGATCATTTTACTCTTAACAACATTCATAAAAACCCTTTTTCGCGTATCAAACATAAACTAAAAGAACTAGCCAAGAAATTTGTTTTTGTCCCGGCTGATAAAGCTGCTAATAATATCATTATTGTTTGTCGTAAATTTTATATTGAGGTTCTACAAAAGGAAATCACGAACTCACCATCATTCCAACTGACTTCATTTTCAGAAAACGACATCTGTAACAAACACAAACTTTTAGCTACTTCTTTACAAGCAGAACCAAATACAATGAAGGTCCCAACTATGTACTGGCTTCCGAAGCTACACAAACAACCTTACAAATATATAGATTTATTTCATCTTCAAGCCATTGTTCCACTACTAAATTGTATATTCTACTTACTAGTACACTTGGTACAATAAAAAACCTGATAATAAATTGTTCAAATAAGGCCTTTGAAAATAGTGGAATTAATTACTTTTAGAGTGTCTAAAACTCGTTGGAAGTACTTGATAAATTGCATGCATATATTGGTGATTTTGAATCTGTTCAAAGTTTTGATTTGTCTACCCTATATACCACTTTGCCTCATATTCTTATTAAGAAAAAAATCACATCCCTAATTAAATGGACATTTAAAAAGTCAGAATGCGAGTACATATGTTCAAACTCTTTTAGGTCAATTTTTAGTAGCAATAAACAAAAGAACTATGTCAATTGGACATGCTTTGATACTATATATGCTCTTCAATTTTTACTTGATAACATCTTTGTTCGCTTTGGAGATTCCGTATATCGTCAAGTTATTGGAATTCCAATGGGGACTTACTGTGCACCACTTATTGTGGACCTGTATTTGTATTGTTATGAGTTACAATTTATGACTAAAATTAGCAAAGACCCATCGAAACAACATTTGATACAAAAATTTAACAATACTTTTAGATATTTGGATGATATATTGGCTCTCAATAATGACGACTTCAGTATGTATACTAAAGAAATTTATCCTGTTGAACTGACTTTAAATAAAGCTAATACTAACTATGACCACTGCCGTTTCCTCGATCTTGATATCTATATCATTAACGGGAAGCTTAATACAAAAATTTATGATAAAAGAGATGATTTTTCATTTCCTATCGTTAATTATCCATTTTTAGATGGTGACGTTCCCTTGTCCCCTTGTCACCATCTTGTGGTGTTTATATATCTCAACTTGTACGATTCGGTCGTGTATGTAACAAGGTATTAGATTTTAGCGAGAGAAATTTATGTATTACTGAAAAATTATTACACCAGGGTTTTCGATATCACAAACTAGTCAAAACATTTACTAAATTTTATCATCGGTATAAGGAAATAATTCGTAAATATAACTCAACATGCAGACATCTTATACGTTCAGGTATTTCACATCCAATCTTTTATGGTAATATTCTTTACAAAGCACAAAAATGTAAGTATTCACCTCAAAAGCTTACAAAACCTTTAAACAGACTTATTAAGAAGGGATATAGTTACGATACTGTTGTCAGGTCATTAAAGATTGCATATTTTGGCTTTAATATTGATTCACTTATAGGGTCTTTGCATCGGAACTAAACACATTTATTTGAAAAAAACAGTTGTTGGCATGACACGGGTTATGTTCTTCTCATATATTTTATGATAGTATGATACTAAACCCCCAACGGGAGGGATTGTACCTGATATTCATATGATGAAGACATAATCTTTCAATCAGTTTATTTGAGGTCTGGAGCTGGCTTGTCAGTTAACTGCTAGTAGTCTGTTGTTATTTATGTATTATTGTCATTTTTTTTTTTTTTTTGTTACATCTTCTGACATCGGACTCGGACTTCTCTTGAACTGAATTTTAATGTGCGTATTGTTATGCGTTTACTTTTCTACATTGGCTAGAGGTATAGGGGGAGGGTTGAGATCTCATAAACATGTTTAATCCCGCCGCAATTTTGCGCCTGTCACAAGTTAGGAGCCTCTGGCCTTTGTTAGTTTTGTATGATTTTTAATTTTAGTTTCTTGTATATAATTCGGAGTTTAGTATGACGTCCATTATCACTGTACTAGTATACATATTTTTTAAGGGGCCAGCTGAAGGACACCTACGGGGCGGGGGTTTCTCGCTACATTGAAGACCCATTGGTGGCCTTCGGCTGTTGTCTGCTCTATGGTCGGGTTTTTGTCGCTTTGACACATTCCCCATTTCCTTTCTCAATTTTATGTACTATATACGAGTAGTAAAAGTCATACGTATCAATATGCAAATATTCATCCGGTTTGAAATATATGATAGACAGGAACGGAAGGTCGGTTTTTAATTTCACTTCCAGCTGTCTTGTCAATCATAGTTACGGATGCGGCTTCACTACAGGATCATCTTTTAAATTATTACACTTATCTTTTCACGAATTAATAAGACACAGTTTAAATTTACCGTGTAAAATAAAGTTTGAAGTAAAATTACAATTGATCAAGGCAGATATATGATCGCATATAAACTACTTGAAGTGCCATAACAAATAGCTATTTAAACCTTTACTTCTACTCAACATTTTTTCAAAGTTTAAAAAAATCATTGAATAATTTTATTTTTCGTGCAACTAGCCAGGTGAGAAAATGTTGGTTTCCTTTCGTAAGCATTTTTTTTTTTCAACGGCAATTTTCAAAGCGCTTAGACAATTCCAGTGCACCGTTACGATTCAAATATGATGTAATGGTATATAAAAACCTTGCAGCTGAATAACTATTGACAAAAACATGCTACATTTGAGAAAAATGACTGTAAAGATTTTACCTATATCTGCCGTCGCCATATTGGGATAGTCGTAATTCCAGTTACGATTATCTCTTTAATACCAGTGATGAATGAAGCAGTTAGCAAAAATATTTCCAAAGAGCCCGTTCAAGTAAGTCATTGAATTCATTCTGTTGCATATTTTAACAGTACAAGACCCAACCTCTAATTATTTTATTTCTAAATCATGATGGGCAGGTTCCTTTTATCGATGTATGACTCCCCCTTTCTCCTCTGACCTGGCACACATTAACGTAACATCACATTAGGTGGAACGATTACAACTTTTATTAGAGAGCCGTGGTGTACTGGTTAGTGAATCGGACTACTAACACAAAAGGTTCCTAGTTCGATTCCCGTTCCGTAATGAAAATTCCAGGGACTGAATTTTCGGCTCTCCCTTGACACCATCTGCGAGTATGCTCTTGAGGAAACGATGATAGTCAGTCGGAAGGTGACGATCAATGGCTGGCCCGTGTTATGAGAGAGCCATATCTCTTGCACGTAAAAGACATCCTTGTAGATTTCGAAAAAGAGCAGGATAATGCCGCTAAAAAGCAGCACTCGCATCCACAAAGTGGAAAGGATTTAATATGAGTTGCAAAACTTGTTTTCCAATCCACTATAAATGCATATGTTTAAACATATGTAGGAATAAAAGCATACAACTAATTAAAAAAAAAATATTCGTTTCAATGTAACGTATTATTTTCATTGTTTAGAATAAATTCATTTTGTTTAAAATTAAGCAAAAAATTAAACTTTGTCAAAGCACAAAATTTAGAAGACAGTGGCACCTCACCAAACCAATCATCAATTTATGTGCATGTATGAGTGCACTGAATACAATACACGCCTCATAAGGTGTTCCGAATTTTTACGGTAAATCTAATCGAAAAGTACATATTATTTTTTTGTACATGTAGGTGTAAAACGTAAGAGTTTATTTTTATTTGTAGTATATGTTTCAGCTGCAATACATACGCAATGTGACGTATTAGATCTGATAAGTTAAATAGCGTGTCATAAAAATGATTCATTTATATACAAGTGTTTATTTTGACCAACTATTTAGGGTGTAGTGGTCACTCCGACTTATCTTATTTGCACACCGTAAATTGCTCAATAAGTATTTCGTTGTTAAGTATTAAGACGATGTAAATCCAACGATAAAGATTTTAACAATCAGCACACTATATAAATATTAATAGTCAAGTCGGCAGGGAGTGATGTCGACGTACAAGATAACTTACTTTAACGGGAGGGGGAGAGGAGAATTAACTCGCCTTCTTCTCGTGGCTGCTGGACAAGAATTTGAAGATGAAAGAGTGACTAGAGAGGAGTGGCAGAAATTGAAACAAAGTAAGTAGTTATATTAATATTTTATATATTTTTTTACCTTTTTTCATAAAAGCTTCATAGCTGCGAGATATACATCTAAATACATATTTAACCATCTTTTGTATGGTCGCATGAATATCAATTATCTATGAAAAGGGTGACAGGCGTGAATTACTTATTTGCATTTTTTATATGAATACTAAGAAGAAAATTTTGTAAAACGATTTTAGTTTAAAAAAACATTTACATTTTATGTCCCGTTGAGGCAGACAACATTAGAAGGAAGTTTTAAATTAGTCAATCTGATATAATTATTATAACATGTACCAGTAGCATTATGTGTAGGATTTGTATTTTAATTTTTTAAATAACAAAACTACCTTCATAATTTGAGTTTTAAAATTTGTCTATGACAATGCAAAAAAATAAATGTACCTTTTCATTTTAATGTTCAAATAAACAAATGTTTAGTGATTTTTACATTTCATTATGTAGTTAAGCGTTTAGATTCTTTATTTTCATTTTAAATTGATAAAGTAAATCTATGCATTCATAATATTATGTAATAAATGTGTGTTATGATTATCCACAAGTCATAACGATACTTATGGTCATTGGTTATATTTTTCTAAATGTTTTAAATTAACAAATGCCTACTGTGTTTTAATATTTCATTTTTGAAATTGATCCTTAGGTTTACTTACGTTCATTTACAAGTATCAAATGTTCGTTTATCACGCAATCAAAATGAAAAATACATTATAGATGAGAAATCTAGAAGTACGATCGTCTATGATATCAACGTATACTATATATTTTTTTTCAATTTGTCAAAAACACTTTTGTTTCGTAGTAATTAAAGTAAGTCGTACTTGAACCAAATTATGTAATTTCATTCTATAACTAACTAGTTTATGCATGATAACATATAAAAAGAATATTAATTTGAAGGTTTTTATTTTGTTGCATTTTGTATACTGTCCACATTAAGGACTAAATATATGTTTGTAGACAAAGAAAATCTAAGGACGATAACTGTGTCCCAAGACCTACATGTACATTGTATGTTGAAAAAAGACAAACAGCAAAATGGCAAAACGAAAAAGAACTACAAACAAATGTAAATATAAGCAATATGAGGTGAACTCTGGTGATCCGAAAGGGTAACCACTTTCTTCTGTATCACTGGTACATGCTTGCAACATGTTAAAATGGACAAGTCGATCGGAAAGCTCACACGCAAGGAAAGACGTTTAAAACTTGTATTTACTCCTAAAAATAAAACACACCTGCAGTCATTTATGGCTATTTATATGTTTCGATATGAAATTTACCAGCAAAACAATATTGGAATAGACATCACATTTCATCCAGTTTAAAATGCATCTCCCCCCCCCCCCAAAAAAAAACAACCCCGTCTCCAAACCGAATAACACTTTCTGTATTTCCTAAACCCCCTTTTTGCCAGTTACTTGATTTATTCAAAAGTTCGAAATTGAGCAAATGATATATAAATATACCAAATGTTTAATTTCAGATATGCCACAAGGAACATTACCTGTGTTGACTGTAAATGGTAAAATTCTACCTCAGAGTGGAGCAATAAACAGGTACCTCGCTAGGAAATTAGGTATATAACTTTATAAGACTTTTCTTGAATATAATATCGGTTCTGAACAGAGAGCTACATTTATAGTTAACCAGGATCCGGTCTCATTGGCAATCATACCACATGCATCTCCTTATTTTTTTTAGGACCATTTTACATTCGTAATATTACAATTTCATAGTTCTCTAGGTAGTCGTTAGAGGCATACCACACACTTACTATCGGTAGACAACTTTTTTTTAACTTGTATTCATCAAAGTTTGAGTGGATTAAACGTCATAATCGATGGGGTGTGGTGTTGTGCAATATATATCATGTAAAATTGAGTACTTTTAAAAGTATATTTTGTATTTAGCAACAGTATCATGTATCTGTATAGATAATCAAGCTTGCATGTTTGTGTTATATAAAGGTGCACAAAAACGACGAAAAGATATGTATCTAGGTTTTAAGTAAATGTGTGAATTCAGATTGTTGTATACACGCAGAACAATATAGACGCCCACGACACGAACTGCAGTTGTTATGTTACGATCCGTGAAATTATAGAAAAAATATGTTTAAATTTCCAGTGCGACTCAAGAATTTGAAAGTAGACTTCATGCTTAAAGAAAAGAATACTTCAAGTTAATTGAATGATATAGAGAGGTAGTTTTAATTAATGCGGAGTTAATTTTCTAAATTCAAGATTTGCAAAAAATCCATTAAAAAGATGTTTGGGTATCTAAATGAAAAGCCAATTTATTTTACTAATAAGTACGCATTAATCTTTCTATAGTAACTGGATCTTGTTGTTCAATCTTTAGTTTTCTTTCACGTGGTTTATTTGTTTGTTCGTCTTTTTTTCATTTTCCGGGTTCCGTTTTCTACAACTTACAGGTTTTGATAATCTCTTTGCAATTGGCATATTTTATAATCTTTTTGACTGAAAAGATTTTGTCATGTAGTTATGTTTTATATATATATATAATACATTAAAATGTCATATATTTGATACATACACATACAGCTCTCGTATATCCATGATGATAGACAAAACATTAAATATGTATCTAGTATTGAAACAACTATTTTCAGATTTGTATGGTAAAACAAATGAAGAAATGACCACGAATGACATTGTCATGGAAACCGTTAATGATTTTAGAAATACGCTTGTCCGGGCCCATTTTGAGCAAGACGATGCAAAAAAGGTAAACTCATATTGAAAACAAAAGTACACACGTATATATATCTCGTCTGCTTTACTAACTTCTGTTCCTATATAGTTTTACTACAAGTATGAAATAAACTTGATATTTTCAATGATCCATGGTTATAAGGTCAAGGTGATCAGACAAATCAAGACTGACAGACATTCATTGATCTACAATCTATAGATACCTGTATCTTGGGATTACACAAGGTCGTGTTTTTTCTCTGACGTCTCCACACTAAATCCGTTTGATATTGGATGTGTACTGGTTGATATTTTGGTCTTAGCTAGATGTAGATTTGTTTTTATTAGTTGTTATTGACTTTGAAATAGCTGTCAGTAATTTCGAGTACACTCAATCTGTATTTAGTGTCTTTCTTCTTGTGGTGATGTGTAAGTACCCTGCAACGTCCGTCCGCAAAATGTTGGGTAAAAATCTATTACTTTAAAGCACCAAAATAAATAAGCCAAACTTTTCAAAATTCGAAGAATCTTCAATTAATCATAATGGTGTGTCAAAATTCCATGAGAATTAGAGAAAATTTAAATTATCGTACGAAGTGTTGACGGACGGACGGACTATGTATACTATATTTCGTCTCAGCTTCGAGGGTTGTATAAAAATTTAATAAAATAATAATAGATACAAAGTCAATCCTTTTCCTTTTAAGAAAAACATGTTTATAAATGACATTATACCAACATTTTGCTTAGTTACTCTAATATGCCTGGATTCATTTCCTAAAACATATTAAAAATCTTTTCTTAGGATTGACAAAAGAAAGCTCCTTTTTGATTTTGAAAAAAAAATCGTGTTTGTCGTTTCAGAGAAAAGGGATTTTAATTAAGTAAAATGTTCACAAAAATCATGTTATGTACTATAAATTGAGTTTTCTTTTAAAAATAAGATATCTCAAGGGGATATTGATTTTTTTTCAGATTGTTATAGTATAAATACATTGTACCATTACATGTATTATATCATGCTCTCTATAGGCCTTTGCGTTATGCTCTGTCAATTATATTTCAGGCAGAACTTTTTAAAAATATCAAAGAACAGACAGTTCCCAATTTTATTAACCAGATGGAGAATGTGCTATGTGAAAATAATGATGGCGGTGGATTTTTTGTTGGCTCTGCGGTATGTGAATAACAATAGGAATACACAACTGCACTTGAAATCAAATCTTAGATACTTTTTGCAATTACTGCAATATGGATTAATATAACAATATAACAAGCACACTGCAAAATAAAATGAAATTCGTCCTCTATCGTATTTAAAGTACGGATAGTCAATGTTGTAGAAAGACACGCAATCCTCCGCGCATGTTCTGGTATCTGTTCCACTGAAGACATGTATTCGTTTAGCTCCACAGCTTACTTAATAATAGGTGACTGCTCAAATGACAGACTTGAATTTACGTTAGACAGTCCGAGCATGTTTATGCCACTGTCCACTTGATAAGAGTTCATTAAGATTATAACACAAACGCTGCATTTTTAGATTAGTGTCCAATTGACAGTCTGACCTGTAGGCAGTCCCAGCGTGTTCATACCAGGGCACAATTGATAAGTTTTCGATGTGACTGTAACTCACTTGCTGCATTGTTAGATTACTGTCCAGTTGACAGACTTACATGCATGCATGCATATATATATATATATATATATATAGGCAGTCCCTGTGTGCGTATGACATGGCCCCATTGATAAGCTTCAGATAAGACTAAAAAACACTCGTTGCATTTCAAGATTACTGTCCAAGTGGCTGGCACGAATACATTCATACAATCTACGCACTTGCCTCCGGTGGCTGATTTATTGACAAATACTTCAAACACCTCGCTCTTTATCAAATTATTGCTCATGTTAAAGATCATTTTGTTACTTTGTAAAGTTAAATTTAATTGTACTTTATCTTTTCCCGGAGGAAGTTAGAACAATCATCATTTCTGAGTCACACGACAACGGATTTTTATATTATTGAACTACATAATAATTGTTTATCTTACTTATAAGATATATTTCTTATGTTCTCTTGTCCTGAACATAAATGAAATATTTGTCACTGGAAGTTAAATAACAAACCATCAAACAAGGAATATTCCGTGCTCGTATCTTTGATGATCGTTCTAGCTGTGTTACTCCTTTATTTTTACATTTAAGGCTGTACAAAACATATTGACGTTGGTTTTCTATGTCGCAGAGGCGGATTTAGGGGGTGGCCCAGGGGCCCGGGCCCCTTTTTGTTGGAAAATTTCGGTTGGTCATGTAGGGAATCACGGAAGCGTGACGGTAGCGGGAACCCTCCTAGGCAGTCAGTGGGCCACTTATGAAAAATTCTGTATCCGCCACTATGTCGGAGGGGTACTAGTCTAGGGCCTAACTTATTCTTCCCACAGCGCGAAGGCGATTGTTTGTGAAAAGTAAAATCACAAAATACTGAAATCCAAGGAAAATTCAAAAAGGAAAGTCCCTAATCAAATGACAAAATCAAACGCTCAAACTCATCAATCGAATGAATTATACTTGTTATAGTCCGTCAACACTTCGTACGATAATTTAAATTTTCTCTAATTCTCATGGAATTTTGACACACCATTATGATTAATTGAATAACTGAATTGGTACATGCTTTTTTATGTAGATAATGGTAGATTAAACCTGGTTTTAAAGCTAGCTAAACTTTTCACGTGTATGATAGTTGCATCAATTTTAATTATATTGACAACGATGTGTGAACAAAACAAACAGACATAATAGGTAAAATGTGATGTATTGAATATCGAAATCGAGGCTTAAATCTCCTGCGACAGTCGAAATTCGTTCACCTGTTATGTCCTTTCGTCCTCTATTTCTTGCATATTATATTAATCCCCGGGCAACTTACTGCAAACATGCGTACGAGGAGCTACTGCCACAAGACTATCGTTGCAGTTATAATTAAATGATAGTTACTTTTACATATCGGCACAATAAAAAATCTTGTATGTAAATAGTTATAAATAGTTACGGCATTTGATTGAACAATTAAGTATGGAAGTTATATTTACCATCATGGAACGTGTATGGTTCCATGTAAGGTTACGATAGAAAAACATACAAACCCTGTTGATATACATTTTAACCTTATTTATTCAACTCATATCTATTATTTTTTTTACAGATAACCGTTGGAGATTTAGCCATATTGGACGTGATGGAAGTTGTTGTCGGACTTGTTTTACCATCGGCATTGGACCAATCAGAAAAGTTAAAAGCTCACCGTGAAAGAGTATCAAACTCTCCGAGAATAAAAGAATGGTTAGAAACAAGACCAAAAACGGATATGTAATTATTAAAAAAAATCAATGAAGAGGTTACTAAAAGAAATTATTGACAGCTTGATAAATAGTCTTACATGTAAGTGATCAGCATACTTTGGTTCTGGCTTTTAAAAAAAGCCGCTCCATTATTATGTAACTAAAGTGTGCGACATTGACATATAAAAATTATAAAAGTGTAATGGAATTCGAGATGTATATGGCAAAACAAATCTTAAACCAAGATTTTTTGGAAATGGTTTTGTTTCGAGGAGTAACATCCTCTGTTTATAGAATTTGTTTTTAATTTTGTTATCATTAATTGACAATCAATTGACTGAAATTTATATTAAATATGTAGTTTTGTTTTTAATTGTACATAATATGAACAATTCTGTGAAATAAATAATAGCCAAAATAGGCCAGTATATGTATGGGAGTGTGTTGAGTGTTGAAAGTCATGAGAAGTTTTGAAGTACCACTACAGGCATCCGGTATTTTAAAATAAATTAATAAATAGGAAATGTAACGAATATTTGTTTTGAATTACCTCCCTTCGTCTACACATACCGTCAACTGGTAATTAAGTAATAGGTCACACACATTTCTATATATAATATTTAAGGTTCATCATAACAATCGGACAAATATGGCATGCCAAAAATTACTCTGAGTACAGACTTACCTGTGAAGTTTGAAAAGTTTTAATGCCTGGCATCCACTAGATATAATAAAGTTAAATGCATTTTGTGTTTCATAAAAATATAATCTCTTTTGGATTTTGATGGGCATTTTTTTTCCTTCATGCAAAAGGTCTGAAAATTAACTAAGTTGTGGTACAACTATGAGATACTCCCTCAGGTAAAAAAAAACCGGTTTGTATTGTTTTGATTGTCCTTAACTGACATGCACAAGAGGTATTTGTTTATTTTTACATCTTCTGCAGAAAGGAAAAAAATATCCAGCAAAAACCAAAAAAGATTTTATCTTTCTTTAACACATAATGCATTTAACTTTTATGTACGCAGAGCAGTTTTTGAGGTGAATACGGCCATATTTATCCATTTGTTATGATGAACCTTAAAATGATACATTGGCAAACAATTTTTAATCAGGCCGTAATAATCGCATAAAACGTACTTGACCTGATATTGATGTTGCCTAAACTAAGAATGTTATTGTTCAGACAATTACAAGAAATAAATTTTCTCCCACATTTATCAGAATATTGAGGTTTTCCATAAAATGAAAACATAAGTTGTTGTATGGATGCCATTGAGACACTTTCATCCAAAAGATTGATTGATGTATGATTGCATAACCATTAGTGGATCCTCTAATAGACTGAAAGATCAGGATGAAAATATCTTTAGACAGCAGTCTTAAGCAAAGGATACGCACAATACCACGTACACTGCACAATACACAGTTTAACACAAATAACAATGTAGTAGGGAAAACAAAATGAATGAATTATGCTTACACCTTAAACGAAAAAATAATGACAGGCTTCAACAAACGACAACTAAACCAGGACAAGAGAACGGGCAAACATGTAAACTATAGCAAAACTTATCTCAAAGATAGGACAGCACTGCTATAGCACAACAATGAAACACACTGATAAAATCTATTTTAAAGACATTTTACAATCAAACACGGAGCACAATTAAAAAAGTCAATGTTATGTTGTCCCATCAGTGCCCCGATTTGGCGTGAATAATATAAATAAGTAGTTGTGGTATTAGTGCCAATGAAACAACTCTCAATCCAAGTCACAATGTATAAAAAGTTGTAGGTCAAAGTACGGCCTTCAACACGGTGCCTTAATTCCTTTTGTCATTTTTACCTATTAACGGTTTGTCTGTTTGTTTTGTTTACACATCGTTGTCAATATGATATGCATTTAATGCGACTGTCATACAAGTGAGAGGTTAAGCTAGCTATAAAACCAACGCTCTAATCTATATAAAAACAATAAACGAGAAACATATATGAACTACACCAATAAACGATAACCACTAAACAACAGGCTTCTGACTAAGCACGGCGACGTTTTTTCATGTTTTGCACAGAGCGACGAAAATTAGGTGCACTATAGGATTCATTGATAATCAAAAGGAGGAAATCAGTGACCAGATTCATCGCTGTGGCATGCAGACTTATCCTGACAATAACATATGTGCTTCAGGACAAGAAAAAACATTTATAACTTTATGTTTCAGCTGACAAGCAACTTGAAAATTAAAAATACTTGTCAACTAAGTAGCATGTAGACATGGCATTGTATAATACGACACATCGTACATGTTGCATAACAATGCTTTATACTACTAAAACAGAAAGAAACAGACACCATTGACATCAACCATATTATTGATACATGTATGAAGTACTTAGTATACTACATTTGTATGTGAAGTATAGAAAAAAACTATTTTAATGTATGGTAAGTCTGCATCTACGTCTTAAACACAAATAGCAATTTCAAAGATAAAAAAGTATTGAATACGTTACATGGAAGTGTCAATCTACTAGTTTAATATCTTAATCTAAGTAACTAATTACTATTTCAAATACAAATAATTTTCAAAGAATATTTTTTTTAATGAAAAAGCTCCCAGTTATATAAATGCAGAAAGATCTTGATATACATAATGTATACATTGGCAATGACATCACACCTTTTTCATGAAGCTGCTGTCATCAAATCTATTAGTAAAAAAACATTTCCGGTGGTCAGAACTTTGTTTACGCCATTGTTGTCTGGAGGTACACGTATCATGCTCTCCATCAGTGCTGGAGCTAACTAATTCAAAATGAGTCACAAATGGTCATAAATATATCCCATGTGTCGTTCATATGTAGTACGCACAATCACGTTCTTCAACCATGCAATTTCCTCGATGTTTATGCATTGAATCACTTGATATTTACTTGCAATGAGATTTTTTTGCCATATTTTAAGTTACTTAATGTGTTCACTAAAAATAACTTAAGCAATTTACAATAAAAATGAAATAATTGGATAGAATTAGAAAAAACAAATGAATTAACAGAAAAAGTTTGAAAAATCAGAAGAGATTGAATTGTAAATTATTTATAAAATGTAAATAAAAGTAAAATAAATAATATTTGTATTGAGCTTGAATCGGAAAAATGTTTTCCTCGTTGATTGGTCTGTTGTTTTTGCCTAATGTCGCTGCAGCTCTAAAATATCATATCGCGAGACAATTTATTCATTTAACGAATTGAGAGACAATAGACGGCACGAGAACATAACAGTACATACATTATGAAATAATTAAATATTTTCATTTTCATTAGCAAAAATTGATAAAAAAAAGTGTTGGTTATCTTCCTTTGAACAGTTTGTTTGGTTTCTTCTGTTAACTTTAACAGGAAATTCAACTTCACCATAATAACTATATGATATTGTAGTGATACTATCAGATTATTACATGGCATTTTTCATATCGCATGTATTATCAGCCCTAGGTTCAATATCAGCCCAAGAGCCGCATGGCATGTTATGATCTTTTTATCATATGCTTCAACAGTAGAGAAAAATAAGAGATTCATATATGGATCCTTCTACGTGGTTCCCGAAAAGAAGTTGAAAGAGTAAAAAGTTCACGGACGTCGGACCCAAAATTTGATACATTCAATATGAAATCTTTCCATCATAAGCCTCAACAGAGAAAAAAAACCACATTTTATTATAGAAGAATCGACAAAAAAATAATTCAGCAATATACATAATGAACATTGTTTGGAAAAATCAACTTTTTTAAAGTAACTTTCTAAATTATGTTTCAGAAAAACTTAAAAAATGCATTTATTTAATTTTTTTTTTTTATTAAATTTAATTATTTTACACAATACATGTTTACTTTCCAGTATTCAAATAATTTTTTGTACACTACTTTGTAATGTTTTTCACTGAAAACTTAGCATTGAGATGTATTTTCCGGAATTTGCCGAGTATCACCGGAATGCCATGTGATAACGTTACGGAAAGGCATGTGATAACAATCGAAGCATGTGATAAACTTTTCATATCAGCCCGCTAGGCGCCAATTCGAAAAATATGGAAAATACTTTAATTTAATGCTATTATCATACGGTAAAAATCATATGTTATTTAGTCTAAGTATATGATAAACTGATTTATTGTTATATATTATATTAAAATAACAGTTACATGTATATATGATTTCCATCCATTTGTATATCATTCTATTCTACCATTCTAATAATAGTGCAATGCAAGTGCATGGTGGACACTTTTCTGTAAAAATCTATTTTTCTAAAAGATTGGATACGAGTAGGCCTTCATATTTTCCCGCAAAAACAATTACACTATTACCGGTCCTTGTCGGTATTATCGCAATACGTTCTTTGAGATATTCTTCCGCATGTTTTAACATAATTTTTCGGTGCGTGTTCATTGATATTATTAATGTTTTTTACTTATATATATATATAAATATAACCGTTGATTTTAAGATGATTAATTTATGTTGTAAACAAAAATATTTTTATCAGTATTCATTGAAGAGATGTATTTATATCAAACGATAAGGAATGTTATTTTGCACACCCAAAACTAATTTACATAATTTACATAATGGAAATATAGGCGATAGCAATAAATCGGAATGAACTCAAGGTCATCGCGATGTAAAAACCAGTTGAAAAAGGCTTAACTCATCAGATTGACACAAATAGAAAGAGATATAACAAATACACAGAGTTTATTCTACATCGGCTAGAGGTATATTAGAGAGGGTTGAGATCTCACAAAACATATAGTTAACCCCGCTGCATTTATGCGCCTATTCAATGTCAGGAACCGCTAGCCTTTGCTAGTTTTATGTGTGTTTATTATATTTTGGTTCATTTGTATGTTTCGGGGTTAAGTGTCGCCTACGTTTCGCTAATCTAGTATACATTATTGTTAAGGGGCTAGCTAAAGTCTGACTCCGGTTGTGAGATTTCTCGCAGCATTAAAGAGTTAATGGTACCGTAGCCTTGGTTATTTTCTTTTCTTTGGTCGGGTTATTGTCTTTTTGACACATTCCCCGTTACCATTCTCAATTCTACATGCACAATTGATTGACATTATTTATATTCATAGACTTAGGTAATTTGGCGTAAGTGACTGCAGAATTCTGGCGCCAATGATACTCTGGTTTAGTACGCTATTAACATAAATTTCCTAGATTTGTTTTGTTTTAAATGTATATTATTTATTTTCTATTTTTATTATGAACAAATGAATCAATCGGAAAAAAAGTAATAAATAATATAAATCTTATTAACCTTCAGTTTTATAAACTATTCTTGAGATCAAATGCCATGAACTGTACTAGAGTATAAAAAGAACTGTTGTAGGTCAGAACTGTTTCTGTTCTAGAAAAGATCTGTCCGACAATGTTCAAGCACACGTGACAGGCACTTGTCTCAGAATTTTTATTCATATGTACCTTATAATATAACAAAAGGTACTTAACTCGCATTTTTGAGTTTAATGTTTCCAATCTGGCGTAGGTAGACGAAATAATTATGATTGACATACATGGTTAGGCCTACTACGGATGATTCCGACAATAAAGCAGGCGTGTTATACACCATTGTGTAGAAAAATCAATTTAAATTTACGGCATAAGTTATAGTTATTGACCAAGCAAGTCGTTACAATCAGTGCTCCTTCTGCTTCTACATCTACCCCTACCACCACGTACGCCCATGTGTTTTGGTTTGGTATATTTTGATGGCATGACTGTATTATTTCCAAGAAATCTGCGTATTAATCAGAAATAGAATGAATGGAACAGTATTTATATGGAACACGATGTTGACGTTATTGAAGCGAGCGCAGTGAGATCGCGATATGAACGTAGTATGATAATAGTAGTATAAATAACAGTAGAAAATTCATTAAAAAAAAAAAATTCGGGAAAATTTCCCGAATTTTTCATTGTACTAATGAACTCAAAATCGTTCAATTTTTTTTATGTCATGTTTTGAAATCCCGGACCTGCGCAGAAATGTACAATATACTTCCTTTTTCCGGTCTCGTTTGTATGGAATTTTGAGTAAAATATATATTTATCAGTCTAGTATAAAATAGGAAGGAACGTGCAATACCAATTTCATTTTTAATAATTCCTTGATATGAAAAAACGTTACCTAATGATAGCGTTTCTTTGTTTACATTGCATATGACGTCATAATTTAAATAACGTCACAACTAAAATCCCTAACAACAGAACCAAAATCGGAAACGTTACGGTATTTCCGTTTCTTTTTTTTTGACAAATAATTAAGTTACAAAAAAATAATTCATACAGACTTCGTCCCCATTTACAGGTAATGCCTGCCTCATATTAATATGGGGACGAAGTCCCCAATAACAGTAGAAAATTCATTAAAAAAAAAATTCGGGAAAATTTCCCGAATTTTTCATTGTACTAATGAACTCAAAATCGTTCAATTTTTTTTATGTCATGTTTTGAAATCCCGGACCTGCGCAGAAATGTACAATATACTTCCTTTTTCCGGTCTCGTTTGTATGAAACTTTGAGTAAAATATATATTTATCAGTCTAGTATAAAATAGGAAGAAACGCGCAATACCAATTTCATTTTTAATAATTCCTTGATATGAAAAAACGTTACCTAATGATAGCGTTTCTTTGTTTACATTGCATATGACGTCATAATTTAAATAACGTCACAACTAAAATCCCTAACAACAGAACCAAACTCGGAAACGTTACGGTATTTCCGTTTCTTTTTTTTTTTTGACAAATAATTAAGCTACAAAAAAATAATTCATACAGACTTCGTCCCCATTTACAGGTAATGCCTGCCTCATATTAATAATAATAATAATAATAATAATAATAATAATAATAATAATAATAATAATAATAATAATAATAATAATAATAATTAAAAACCAATTGTTCAGAGAACAATTGTAGGTCTTTCTACTAGAAAAGATCTATTTTGATATTGAAATATTAAAAATCAGTTTAAAATGTTAGTTCATATGGCTGTATGATGTATTTATATGAATTTAAATCAAAGGTCAAAATCTAGAACGTCATATTGACCTATGACCTTGACCTCAATTTCAAGTTCACAAACCAAGGACCTTAAATCAAAAGACCCAAGGTTTTTAATATGTTTGGTTTATTAGTAATATCACTTTACGCGTAATTCTAAATGTAAGATGGGCAAAAACTCCTATTTATTGCCTGCGCACCCTTTCAATCAAAATATACAAGTAAGGACATGTCGCAACTAACAATTTATGAAAAATTATTTGTCGATATGTCATAAGGTATTTGAAAATAAATGAAAATAAGCCAAAATCAAAATTTAGAATATGACCTTGACCTTTGACCTTGACCTCATTTTTATTATTTTGGACCAAGGACCCCAAATCTAAAGACCCTATGTCTTTATCACTTATGGTTTACCATTTAGAAATGCATATCACTTAATTTAAGGGAAAAGGGGGAATAACTCTCATATGGAGTCTCCGTAAAGCTTCGGTCCAAATGAATATCCTAATCCTGAAGATGTAACGAGCAATTTGGTAAAATAAATTTGTCGTAATCCTTAACGGTTGCAAAGGAGTAGTGGCCACAAGAAAAACAGTGTTTGGGGAGATAACTCTTACAACGTAAAGTATTTTGTTACACAGTTGTAAATTTTTAAAGCGTATAAAACTATACGATACCATATTCCAAATATCTAAGCGACATCTTTTGAAACATCAATAATACGCAAGAAAAAAAATTAGGCGGAAGAAAAAAAAAAAAAAAAATAATAATTAAAAACCAATTGTTCAGAGAACAATTGTAGGTCTTTCCACTAGAAAAGATCTTTTTTGATATTGAAATATTAAAAATCAGTTTAAAATGTTAGTTCCTATGGCTGTATGATGTATTTATATGAATTTAAAGCAAAGGTCAAAATCTAGAACGTCATATTAACCTATGACCTTGACCTCAATTTCAAGTTCACAAACCAAGGACCTTAAATCAAAAGACCCAAGGTCTTTAATATGTTTGGTTTATTAGTAATATCACTTTACGCGTAATTCTAAATGTAAGATGGGTAAAAACTCCTATTTATTGTCTGCGCACCCTTTCAATCAAAATATACAAGTAAGGACATGTCGCAACTAACAATTTATGAAAAATTATTTGTCGATATGTCATAAGGTATTTGAAAATAAATGAAAATAAGCCAAAATCAAAATTTAGAATATGACCTTGACCTTTGACCTTGACCTCATTTTTATTATTTTCGACCAAGGACCCCAAATCTAAAGACCCTATGTCTTTATCACTTATGGTTTACCATTTAGAAATGCATATCACTTAATTTAAGGGAAAAGGGGGAATAACTCTCATATGGAGTCTCCGTAAAGCTTCGGTCCAAATGAATATCCTAATCCTGAAGATGTAACGAGCAATTTGGTAAAATAAATTTGTCGTAATCTTTAACGGTTGCGAAGGAGTAGTGGCCACAAGAAAAACAGTGTTTGGGGAGATAACTCTTACAACGTAAAGTATTTTGTTACACAGTTGTAAATTTTTAAAGCGTATAAACTATACGATACCATATTCCAAATATCTAAGCGACATCTTTTGAAACATCAATAATACGCAAGAAAAAAATTAGGCGGAAGAAAAAAAAAAAAAAAATAATAATAATAATAATAATTAAAAAACCAATTGTTCAAAGAACAATTGAAGGTCTTTCAACCAATAAGGATGTATTTTGATATGAAAATATTAAAATTCAGTTGAAAATGTCAGTTCCTATAGCTTTATGATGTATAAATATGAATTTCGAGCAAAGGTCAAAATCTAGAACGTCCAAATAACCTATGACCTTGACCTCAATTTCAAGGTCATCAACATAGAATCCCAAATCAAAAGACCCCAGATCTGTATTAATTATGGTTCATGAGTAATATCAACTTACGCATAATTCTAAATATAAGAGGGGCAAACACTCCCATTTATTGTCTACGCACCCTTCCAATCAAAATTTATAAGTTACGTCATGTCGCAACTAACAATTTAGTAAAAATATTTTGTCGAAATCTTATAAAGTAATTGAAAATAAGTAAAAATAAGCAAAAATGAAAATTTAGAATTTGACCTTGACCTTTGACCTTGACCTAATTTTCATTTTTTTGGACCAAGGATCTTAAATCTAAAGACCCTAGGTCTCAATCACTAATGGTTTACCAGTTAGAAATGCAAATCACTTATATCATATATAAAAGGGGGGATAACTCTCATATGGAGTCTCCAGATAGCTTCCGTCAAAATAAAACAGATCATCCTGAGGATATAACGAGCAATTTGGAAAAATAAATTTGTCGCTTTCTTTTACGGTTGCGAAGCCTTAGTGGCCACAAGAAAAAACAGTGTTCGGGGAGATAACTCTTACAAGGTAAAGGTTTTTGTTACGCGGTGTCAGTTTCAGAAGCGCATTAACTGTTCGATATCATATACCATATATCTAAGCGACATCTTGTGAAACAAAAAAACAGCGAAGGAAAAAAAAGTTGGCGGAAGAAAAAAAATAAAAATTAAAAACCAATTGTTCAAAGAACAATTGAAGGTCTTTCAACCAATAAGGATCTATTTAGATATGAAAATATTAAAATTCAGTTGAAAATGTCAGTTCGTATGGCTTAATGATGTATAAATATGAATTTTAAGCAAAGGTCAAAATCTAGAACGTCCAATTAACCTATGACCTTGACCTCAATTTCAAGGTCATAGACTAAACATCTCAAATAAAAAGACACTAGTGCCTTAATATGTATGGTTCATGAGTAAAATCCCTTTACGCATAATTCTTAATATAAGAGGGGCGAAAACTCCCTTTTATTGTTTACGCACCCTCGCAACCAAAATTTATAAGTTACGACATGTCGCAACTAACAATTTAGTAAAAAAAAATTGTCGATATCTTATAAGGTTAATGAAAAAAGGTGAAAAGAAGCCAAAATCAAAATTAAGAATTTGACCTTGACCTTTGACCTTGACCTAATTTTCATTTTTTTGGACCAAGGATCTTAAATCAAAAGACCCTAGGTCTCTATCACTTATAGTTTACCAGTTAGAAATGCATATCACTGATATCATATATAAAAGGGGGGATAACTCTCATATGGAGTCTCCGGATAGCTTCCGTTGAAATGAAACAGAACATCCTAAGGATATAACGAGCAATTTGGAAAAATAAATTTGTCGGTTTCTTATACGGTTGCGAAGTAGTAGTGGCCACAAGAAAAACATTGTTTGGGGAGATAACTCTTACAAAGTAAAGGTTTTTGTTACGCGGTGTCAGTTTCAGAAGTGCATTAACTGTTCGATATCATATACCAAATATCTAAGCGACATCTTGTGAAACAAAAAAAACAGCGAAGGAAAAAAAAGTTGGCGGAAGAAAAAAAAAAAAAAAAAAAATAATAATAATAATAATTAAAAACCAATTGTTCAGAGAACAATTGAAGGTCTTTCAACCAAAAAGGATCTATTTTGATATGAAAATATTAAAATTCAGTTGAAAATGTCAGTTCCTATGGCTTTATGATGTAGAAATATGAATTTCGAGCAAAGGTCAAAATCTAGAACGTCCAATTAACCTATGACCTTGACCTCAATTTCAAGTTCATAAACCAAGGATCCCAAATCAAAAGACCCTAGGTCTGTATTATGTATGGGTTATGAGTAATATCACTTTACGCATAATTCTAAATATAAGAGGGGCGAAAACTCCCATTTATTGTCTACGCACCCTTGCAACCAAAATTTATAAGTTACGACATGTCGCAACTAACAATTGAGTAAAAATAATTTGTCGATATCTTATAAGGTTAATGAAAATAAGTGAAAATAAGCCAATATCAAAATTTAGAATTTGACCTTGACCTTTGACCTTGACCTAATTTTCATTTTTTTGGACCAAGGATCTTAAATCAAAAGACCCTGGGTCTCTATCACTTATGGTTTACCAGTTAGAAATGCAAATCACTTATATCATATATAAAAGGGGGGATAACTCTCATATGGAGTCTCCGGATAGCTTCGGTCAAAATGAAACAGATCATCCTGAGGATATAACGAGCAATTTGAAAGAATTAATGTGTCGGTTTCTTTTACGGTTGCGAAGCCTTAGTGGCCACAAGAAAAACAGTGTTCGGGGAGATAACTCTTACAAGGTAAAGGTTTTTGTTACGCGGTGTCAGTTTCAGAAGCGCATTAACTGTTCGATATCATATACCAAATATCTAAGCGACATCTTGTGAAACAAAAAAACAGTGAAGGAAAAAAAAGTTGGCGGAAGAAAAAAAAAAAAAATAATAATAATAATCAGAACAAACCCTATAGGTCTTTCACCTGAAAGGTTGAAAGACCTAATAATAATAATAATTAAAAACCAATTGTTCAAAGAACAATTGAAGGTCTTTCAACCAATAAGGATCTATTTTGATATGAAAATATTAAAATTCTGTTGAAAATGTCAGTTCCTTTGGCTTTATAATGTATAAATATGAATTTAAAGCAAAGGTCAAAATCTAGAATGTAAAATTAACCTATGACCTTGACCTTAATTTCAAGGTCATAAACCAATGATCCCAAATCGAAAGACCCTAGGTCAGTATTATGTATGGTTCATGAGTAATATCACTTTACGCATAATTCTAAATATAAGAGGGGCAAAAACTCCCATTTATTGTCTACGCACCCTTGCAACCAACATTTATAAGTTACGACTTGTCGCAACTAACAATTTAGTAAAAATAATTTGTCAAAATCTTATAAAGTTACTGAAAATAAGTGAAAATAAGCCAAAATCAAAATTTAAAATTTGACCTTGACCTTTGACCTTGACCTAATTTTCATTTTTTTGGACCAAGGATCTTAAATCAAAAGACCCTAGGTCTCTATCACTTATGGTTTACCAGTTAGAAATGCAAATCACTTATATCATATATACAAGGGGGGATAACTCTCATATGGAGTCTCCGGATAGCTTCGGTCCAAATGAAACAGAACATCCTGAGGATATAACGAGCAATTTGGAAAAATAAATTTGTCGGTTTCTTATACGGTTGAGAAGCCTTAGAGGACACAAGAAAAACAGTGTTCGGGGAGATAACTCTTACAAGGTAAAGTTTTGTGTTACACGGTGTCAGTTTCAGAAGCGTATTAACTGTTCGATATCATATACCTTATATCTAAGCGACATCTTGTGAAACAAAAAAACAGCGAAGGAAAAAAAAGTTGGCGGAAGAAAAAAAATAAAAATAATTAAAAACCAATTGTTCAGAGAACAATTGAAGGTCTTTCAACCAATAAGGATCTATTTAGATATGAAAATATTAAAATTCAGTTGAAAATGTCAGTTCCTATGGCTTAATGATGTATAAATATGAATTTTAAGCAAAGGTCAAAATCTAGAACGTCCAATTAACCTATGACCTTGACCTCAATTTCAAGGTCATAGACTAAACATCTCACATAAAAAGACACTAGTTCCTTAATATGTATGGTTCATGAGTAATATCACTTTACACATAATTCTAAATATAAGAGGGGCGAAAACTCCCGTTTATTGTCTACGCACCCTTGCAACCAAAATTTATAAGTTACGACATGTCGCAACTAACAATTTAGTAAAAATAATTTGTCGATATCTTATAAGGTTAATAAAAATATGTGAAAATAAGCCAAAATCAAAATTTAGAATTTGACCTTGACCTTTGACCTTGACCTAATTTTCATTTTTTTGGACCAAGGATCTTAAATCAAACGACCCTAGGTCTCTATCACTTATGGTTTACCAGTTAGAAATGCATATCACTTATATCATATACAAAAGGGGGGATAACGCTCATATGGAGTCTCCGGATAGCTTCGGTCAAAATAAAACAGAACATCCTGAGGATATAACGAGAAATTTGGAAAAATAAATTTGTCGGTTTCTTATACGGTTGCGAAGCCTTAGACATAACAAGAAAAACAGTGTTCGGGGAGATAACTCTTACATGGTAAAGGTTTTTGTTACGCGGTGTCAGTTTCAGAAGCGTATGAACTGTTCGATATCATATACCATATATTCTAATGCAACAACGTTTGTAACGTTCATTTTGATTGGATAACGTCACTTTCTTACATGGCATCAATTGACAATTGATGTTATGGGACGTACGCGCAAGCGCAGACGGCATATGACAGATTTTAAATACATGTTCTAACGTTGTTTTCTGTCAGTTTCATTAGAATGGAGATAACAATATTGTATTTTAAGCTCCGACGGCATCAATTTGGGATTTGATGGTCGCAAATACCCGTTTACTGTCTCCGCTAACGCGTCGCCAGTAAACTTAATTTGCGACCATCAAATCCCCAATTGATGCCGTCGGAGCTTAAAATACAATACAGTTATCTCCTAATCTAAGCGACATCTTGGGAAACAAAAAAAACAGTGAAGGAAAAAAAATTTGGCGGAAGAAAAAAAAAAATAATTAAAAACCAATTGTTCAAAGAACAATTGAAGGTCTTTCAACCAATAAGGATCTATTTTGATATAAAAATTCTAAGATTCAATTGAAAATGTCAGTTGCTATGTCTTTATGATATAAAAATATGAATTTCGAAGAAAGGTTAAAATCTAGAACGTCCAATTAACCTATGACCTTGACCTCAATTTCAAGGTCATAAACTAAGGATCCCAAATCAAAAGACCCTAGGTCAGTATTATGTATGGTTTATGAGTAATATCACTTTACGCATAATTCTAAATATAAGAGGGGCAAAAACTCCCATTTATTGTCTACGCACCCTTCCAATCAAAATTTATAAGTTACGACATGTCGCAACTAACAATTTAGTAAAAATAATTTGTCGCAATCTTATAAAATTAATGAAGTAAGTGAAAATAAGCCAAAATCAAAATTTAAAATTTGACCTTGACCTTTGACCTCGACCTAATTTTCATTTTTTTGGACCAAGGATCTTAAATCAAAAGACCCTAGGTCTCTATCACTTATGGTTTACCAGTTAGAAATGCAAATCACTTATATCATATATAAAAGGGGGGATAACTCTCATATGGAGTCTCCGGATAGCTTCGGTCCAAATGAAACAGAACATCCTGAGGATATAACGAGCAATTTGGAAAAATAAATTTGTCGGTTTCTTATACGGTTGCGAAGCCTTAGACATAACAAGAAAAACAGTGTTCGGGGAGATAACTCTTACATGGTAAAGGTTTTTGTTACGCGGTGTCAGTTTCAGAAGCGTATGAACTGTTCGATATCATATACCATATATCTAAGCGACATCTTGGGAAACAAAAAAACAGTGAAGGAAAAAAAATTTGGCGGAAGAAAAAAAAAAATAATTAAAAACCAATTGTTCAAAGAACAATTGAAGGTCTTTCAACTAATAAAGATCTATTTTGATATGAAAATATTAAAATTCAGTTAAAAATGTCAGTTCCTATGGCTTTATGATGTATAAATATGAATTTAAAGCAAAGGTCAAAATCTAGAACGTCCAATTAACCTTTGACCTTGACCTCAATTTCAAGGTCATAGACTAAACATCTCGAATCAAAAGACACTAGTTCCTTAATATGTATGGTTCATGAGTAATATCACTTTACGCATAATTCTAAATATAAGAGGGGCGAAAACTCCCATTTATTGTCCACGCACCCTTGCAACCAAAATTTATAAGTTACGACATGTCGCAACTTACAATTTAGTAAAAATAATTTGTCGATATCTTATAAGGTTAATGAAAATAAGTGAAAATAAGCCCAAATCAAAATTTAGAATTTGACCTTGACCTTTGACCTTGACCTAATTTTCATTTTTTTGGACCAAGGATCTTAAATCAAAAGACCCTGGGTCTCTATCACTTATGGTTTACCAGTTAGAAATGCATATCACTTATATCATATATAAAAGGGGGGATAACTCTCATATGGAGTCTCCGGATAGCTTCGGTCAAAATGAAACATAACATCCTGAGGATATAACGAGCAATTTGGAAAAATAAATTTGTCGGTTTCTTATACAGTTGCGAAGCCTTAGACATAACAAGAAAAACAGTGTTCGGGGAGATAACTCTTACATGGTAAAGGTTTTTGTTACGCGGTGTCAGTTTCAGAAGTGTATGAACTGTTCGATATCATATACCATATATCTAAGCGACATCTTGGGAAACAAAAAAACAGTGAAGGAAAAAAAATTTGGCGGAAGAAAAAAAAAAATAATTAAAAACCAATTGTTCAAAGAACAATTGAAGGTCTTTCAACTAATAAAGATCTATTTTGATATGAAAATATTACAATTCAGTTAAAAATGTCAGTTCCTATGGCTTTATGATGTATAAATATGAATTTAAAGCAAAGGTCAAAATCTAGAACGTCCAAATGCGTAATATCACTTTACGCATAATTCTAAATATAAGAGAGGCAAAAACTCCCATGTATTGTCTACGCACCCTTCCAATAAAAATTTATGAGTTACGACATGTCGTAACTAACAATTTAGTAAAAATAATTTGTCGAAATCTTATAAAGTTAATGAAGTAAGTGAAAATAAGCCAAAATCAAAATTTAAAATTTGACCTTGACCTTTGACCTTGACCTAATTTTAATTTTTTTGGACCAAGGATCTTCAATCAAAAGACCCTAGGTCTCTATCACTTATGGTTTACCAGTTAGAAATGCAAATCACTTATATCATATATAAAAGGGGGGATAACTCTCATATGGAGTTCCGGATAGCTTCGGTCCAAATGAAACAGAACATCCTGAGGATATAACGAGCAATTTGGAAAAATAAATTTGTCGGTTTCTTATATGGTTGCGAAGCCTTAGAGATAACAAGAAAAACAGTGTTCGGGGAGATAACTCTTACAAGGTAAAGTTTTTTGTTACGCGGTGTCAGTTTCAGAAGCGTATTGACTGTTTGATATCATATACCATATATCTTAGCGACATCTTGCGAAACAAAAAAACAGTGAAGGAAAAAAAAGTTGGCGGAAGAAAAAAAAAATAATAATAATAATAATAATAATAATAATTAAAAACCAATTCTTCAAAGAACAATTGAAGGTCTTTCAACTAATAAAGATCTATTTTGATATGAAAATATTAAAATTCAGTTCAAAATGTCAGTTCCTATGGCTTTATGATGTATAAATATGAATTTAAAGCAAAGGTCAAAATCTAGAACGTCCAATTAACCTTTGACCTTGACCTCAATTTCAAGGTCATAGACTAAACATCTCGAATCAAAAGACACTAGTTCCTTAATATGTATGGTTCATGAGTAATATCACTTTACGCATAATTCTAAATATAAGAGGGGCGAAAACTTCCATTTATTGTCAACGCACCCTTGCAACCAAAATTTATAAGTTATGACATGTCGCAACTAACAATTTAGTAAAAATAATTTGTCGATATCTTATAAGGTTAATGAAAATAAGTGAAAATAAGCCAAAATCAAAATTGAGAATTTGACCTTGACCTTTGACCTTGACCTAATTTTCATATTTTTGGACCAAGGATCTTAAATCAAAAGACCCTGGGTCTCTATCACTTATGGTTTACCAGTTAGAAATGCATATCACCTATATCATATACAAAAGGGGGGATAACTCTCATATGGAGTCTCCGGACAGCTTCTGTCAAAATAAATCAAATCATCCTGAGGATGTAACGAGCAATTTGGTAAAATAAATTTTTCGGTTTCTTATACGGTTGCGAAGCCTTAGAGATAACAAGAAAAACAGTGTTCGGGGAGATAACTCTTACAAGGTAAAGTTTTTTGATACGCGGTGTCAGTTTCAGAAGCGTATTAACTGTTCGATATCATATACCATATATCTAAGCGACATCTTGTGAAACAAAAAAACAGCGAAGGTAAAAAAAGTTGGCGGAAGAAAAAAAAAAATAATAATAATCAGAACAAACCCTATAGGTCTTTCAACCGAAAGGTTGAAAGACCTAATTAAAAACCAATTGTTCAAAGAACAATTGAAGGTCTTTCAACCAATAAGGATCTATTTAGATATGAAAATATTAAAATTCAGTTGAAAATGTCAGTTTCTATGGCTTAATGATGTATAAATATGAATTTTAAGCAAAGGTCAAAATCTAGAACGTCCAATTAACCTATGACCTTGACCTCAATTTCAAGGTCATAGACTAAACATCTCGAATCAAAAGACACTAGTTCCTTAATATGTATGGTTCATGAGTAAAATCACTTTACGCATAATTCTTAATATAAGAGGGGCGAAAACTCCCTTTTATTGTTTACGCACCCTCGCAACCAAAATGTTTAAGTTACGACATGTCGCAACTAACAATTTAGTAAAAAAAAAATGTCGATATCTTATAAGGTTAATGAAAAAAGGTGAAAATAAGCCAAAATCAAAATTAAGAATTTGACCTTGACCTTTGACCTTGACCTAATTTTCATTTTTTTGGACCAAGGATCTTAAATCAAAAGACCCTAGGTCTCTATCACTTATAGTTTATCAGTTAGAAATGCATATCACTGATATTATATATAAAAGGGGGGATAACTCTCATATGGAGTCTCCGGATAGCTTCCGTTGAAATGAAACAGAACATCCTAAGGATATAACGAGCAATTTGGAAAAATAAATTTGTCGGTTTCTTATACGGTTGCGAAGTAGTAGTGGCCACAAGAAAAACAGTGTTCGGGGAGATAACTCTTACAAGGTAAAGGTTTTTGTTACGCGGTGTCAGTTTCAGAAGCGCATTAACTGTTCGATATCATATACCAAATATCTAAGCGACATCTTGTGAAACAAAAAAACAGCGAAGGAAAAAAAAGTTGGCGGAAGAAAAAAAAAAAAAAAAATAATAATAATAATAATTAAAAACCAATTGTTCAAAGAACAATTGAAGGTCTTTCAACCAATAAGGATCTATTTAGATATGAAAATATTAAAATTCAGTTGAAAATGTCAGTTCCTATGGCTTAATGATGTATAAATATGAATTTTAAGCAAAGGTCAAAATCTAGAACGTCCAATTAACCTATGACCTTGACCTCAATTTCAAGGTCATAGACTAAACATCTCAAATAAAAAGACACTAGTTCCTTAATATGTATGGTTCATGAGTAAAATCACTTTACGCATAATTCTTAATATAAGAGGGGCGAAAACTCCCTTTTATTGTTTACGCACCCTTGCAACCAAAATTTATAAGTTACGACATGTCGCAACTAACAATTTAGTAAAAAAAAATTGTCGATATCTTATAAGGTTAATGAAAAAAGGTGAAAATAAGCCAAAATCAAAATTTAGAATTTGACCTTGACCTTTGACCTTGACCTAATTTTCATTTTTTTGGACCAAGGATCTTAAATCAAAAGACCCTAGGTCTCTATCACTTATAGTTTACCAGTTAGAAATGCATATCACTGATATCATATATAAAAGGGGGATAACTCTCATATGGAGTCTCCGGATAGCTTCGGTTGAAATAAAACAGAACATCTTAAGGATATAACGAGCAATTTGGTAAAATAAATTTGTCGGATTCTTATACGGTTGCGAAGGAGTAGTGGCCACAAGAAAAACAGTGTTCGGGGAGATAACTCTTACCAGGTACAGTTTTTTGTTACGCGGTGTCAGTTTCAGAAGCGTATTAACTGTTCGATATCATTTACTTTATATCTAAGCGATATCTTGTGAAACAAAAAAACAGCGAAGGAAAAAAAAGTTGGCGGAAGAAAAAAAAAAAAAAATAATAATATATTAAAAACCAATTGTTCAAAGAACAATTGAAGGTCTTTCAACCAATAAGGATCTATTTAGATATGAAAATATTAAAATTCAGTTGAAAATGTCAGTTCCTATGGCTTAATGATGTATAAATATGAATTTTAAGCAAAGGTCAAAATCTAGAACGTCCAATTAACCTATGACCTTGACCTCAATTTCAAGGTCATAGACTAATTATCTCAAATAAAAAGACACTAGTTCCTTAATATGTATGGTTCATGAGTAAAATCACTTTACGCATAATTCTTAATATAAGAGGGGCAAAAACTCGCTTTTATTGTTTACGCACCCTCGCAACCAAAATTTATAAGTTACGACATGTCGCAACTAACAATTTAGTAAAAAAAAATTGTCGATATCTTATAAGGTTAATGAAAAAAGGTGAAAATAAGCCAAAATCAAAATTAAGAACTTGACCTTGACCTTTGACCTTGACCTAATTTTCATTTTTTTGGACCAAGGATCTTAAATCAAAAGACCCTAGGTCTCTATCACTTATAGTTTACCAGTTAGAAATGCATATCACTAATATCATATATAAAAGGGGGGATAACTCTCATATGGAGTCTCCGGATAGCTTCGGTCAAAATAAAACAGATCATCCTGAGGATATAACGAGCAATTTGTAAAAATAAATTTGTCGGTTTCTTTTACGGTTGCGAAGCCTTAGTGGCCACAAGAAAAACAGTGTTCGGGGAGATAACTCTTACAAGGTAAAGGTTTTTGTTACGCGGTGTCAGTTTCAGAAGCGCATAATCTGTTCGATATCATATACCAAATATCTAAGCGACATCTTGTGAAACAAAAAAACAGCGAAGGAAAAAAAAGTTGGCGGAAGAAAAAAAATAAAAATAATAATAATAATAATAATAATTAAAAACCAATTGTTCAAAGAACAATTGAAGGTCTTTCAACCAATAAGGATCTATTTAGATATGAAAATATTAAAATTCAGTTAAAAATGTCAGTTCCTATGGCTTAATGATGTATAAATATGAGTTTTAGGCAAAGGTCAAAATCTAGAACGTCCAATTTACCTATGACTTTGACCTCAATTTCAAGGTCATAGACTAAACATCTCAAATAAAAAGACACTAGTTCCTTAATATGTATGGTTCATGAGTAAAATCACTTTACGCATAATTCTTAATATAAGAGGGGCGAAAACTCCCTTTTATTGTTTACGCACCCTCGCAACCAAAATCTATAAGTTACGACATGTCGCAACTAACAATTTAGTAAAAAGAAATTGTCGATATCTTATAATGTTAATGAAAAAAGGTGAAAATAAGCCAAAATCAAAATTAAGAATTTGACCTTGACCTTTGACCTTGACCTAATTTTAATTTTTTTGGACCAAGGATCTTAAATCAAAAGACCCTAGGTCTCTATCACTTATAGTTTACCAGTTAGAAATGCATATCACTGATATCATATATAAAAGGGGGGATAACTCTCATATGGAGTCTCCGGATAGCTTCGATTGAAATGAAACAGAACATCCTAAGGATATAACGAGCAATTTGGAAAAATAAATTTGTCGGTTTCTTATACGGTTGCGAAGAAGTAATGGCCACAAGAAAAACAGTGTTTGGGGAGATAACTCTTACAAGGTAAAGGTTTTTGTTACGCGGTGTCAGTTTCAGAAGCGCATTAACTGTTCGATATCATATACTAAATATCTAAGCGACATCTTGTGAAACAAAAAAACAGCGAAGGAAACAAAAGTTGGCGGAAGAAAAAAAAAAAAAAATAATAATAATAATCAGAACAAACCCTATAGGTCTTTCAACTGAAAGGTTGAAAGACCTAATTAAAAACCAATTGTTCAAAGAACAATTGAAGGTCTTTCAACCAATAAGGATCTATTTTGATATGAAAATATTAAGATTCAGTTGAAAATGTCAGTTGCTATGGCTTTATGATATAAAAATATGAATTTGGAGCAAAGGTCAAAATCTAGAACGTCCAATTAACCTATGACCTTGACCTCAATTTCAAGGTCATAAACGAAGGATCCCAAAACAACAGACCCTAGGTTTGTATTATGTATGGTTCATGAGTAATATCACTTTACGCATAATTCTAAATGTAAGAGGGGGAAAAACTCCCATTTATTGTCTACGCACCCTTCCAATCAAAGTTTATAAGTTACGACATGTCGCAACTAACAATTTAGTAAAAATAATTTGTCGAAATCTTATAAAGTAATTGAAAATAAGTAAAAATAAGCCAAAATCAAAATTTAGAATTTGACCTTGACCTTTGACCTTGACCTTATTTTCATTTTTTTGGACCAAGGATCTTAAATCAAAAGACCCTAGGTCTCTATCACTTACGGTTTAGCAGCTAGAAATGCATATCACTTATATCATATATAAAAGGGGGGATAACTCTCATATGGAGTCTCCAGATAGCTTCGGTCAAAATAAAACAGATCATCCTGAGGATATAACAAGCAATTTGGAAAAATAAATTTGTCGCTTTCTTTTACGGTTGCGAAGCCTTAGTGGCCACAAGAAAAACAGTGTTCGGGGAGATAACTCTTACAAGGTAAAGGTTTTTGTTACGCGGTGTCAGTTTCAGAAGCGCATTAACTGTTTGACATCATATACCATATATCTAAGCGACATCTTGTGAAACAAAAAAACAGTGAAGGAAAAAAAAGTTGGCGGAAGAAAAAAAATAAAAATAATAATAATAATAATAATAATTAAAAACCAATTGTTCAAAGAACAATTGAAGGTCTTTCAACCAATAAGGATCTATTTAGATATGAAAATATTAAAATTCAGTTGAAAATGTCAGTTCCTATGGCTTAATGATGTATAAATATGAATTTTAAGCAAAGGTCAAAATCTAGAACGTCCAATTTACCTATGACCTTGACCTCAATTTCAAGGTCATAGACTAAACATCTCAAATAAAAAGACACTAGTTCCTTAATATGTATGGTTCATGAGTAAAATCACTTTACGCATAATTCTTAATATAAGAGGGGCGAAAACTCCCTTTTATTGTTTACGCACCCTCGCAACCAAAATTATAAGTTACGACATGTCGCAACTAACAATTTAGTAAAAAGAAATTGTCGATATCTTATAAGGTTAATGAAAAAAGGTGAAAATAAGCCAAAATCAAAATTAAGAATTTGACCTTGACCTTTGACCTTGACCTAATTTTCATTTTTTTGGACCAAGGATCTTAAATCAAAAGACCCTAGGTCTCTATCACTTATGGTTTACCAGCTAGAAATGCATATCACTTATATCATATATAAAAGGGGGGATAACTCTCATATGGAGTCTCCGGATAGCTTCGGTCAAAATGAAACAGAACATCCTGAGGATATAACGAGCAATTTTGAAAAATAAATTTGTTGGTTTCTTATACGGTTGCGAAGCCGTAGAGGACACAAGAAAAACAGTGTTCGGGGAGATAACTCTTACAAGGTAAAGTTTTTTGTTACGCGGTGTCAGTTTCAGAAGCGTATTAACTGTTCGATATCATATACCTTATATCTAAGCGACATCTTGTGAAACAAAAAAACAGCGAAGGAAAAAAAAGGTGGCGGAAGAAAAAAAATAAAAATAATAATAATAATAATAATAATAATAATAATTAAAAACCAATTGTTCAAAGAACAATTGAAGGTCTTTCAACCAAGAAGGATCTATTTAGATATGAAAATATTAAAATTCAGTTGAAAATGTCAGTTCCCATGGCTTAATGATGTATAAATATGAATTTTAAGCAAAGGTCAAAATCTAGAACGTCCAATTAACCTATGACCTTGACCTCAATTTCAAGGTCATAGACTAAACATCTCAAATAAAAAGACACTAGTTCCTTAATATGTATGGTACATGAGTAAAATCACTTTACGCATAATTCTTAATATAAGAGGGGCGAAAACTCCCTTTTATTGTTTACGTACCCTCGCAACCAAAATTTATAAGTTACGACATGTCGCAACTAACAATTTAGTAAAAAAAAATTGTCGATATCTTATAAGGTTAATGAAAAAAGGTGAAAATAAGCCAAAATCAAAATTAAGAATTTGACCTTGACCTTTGACCTTGACCTAATTTTCATTTTTTTGGACCAAGGATCTTAAATCAAAAGACCCTAGGTCTCTATCACTTATAGTTTACCAGTTAGAAATGCATATCACTGATATCATATATAAAAGGGGGGATAACTCTCATATGCAGTCTCCGGATAGCTTCTGTTGAAATAAAACAGAACATCCTAAGGATATAACGAGCAATTTGGAAAAATAAATTTGTCGGTTTCTGATACGGTTGCAAAGTAGTAGTGGCCACAAGAAAAACAGTGTTTGGGGAGATAACTCTTACAAGGTAAAGGTTTTTGTTACGCGGTGTCAGTTTCAGAAGAGCATTAACTGTTCGATATCATATACCAAATATCTAAGCGACATCTTGTGAAACAAAAAAACAGCGAAGGAAAAAAAAGTTGGCGGAAGAAAAAAAAAAAAAAAAAAAAAAAATAATAATAATAATAATAATAATAATAATTAAAAACCAATTGTTCAAAGAACAATTGAAGGTCTTTCAACCAATAAGGATCTATTTAGATATGAAAATATTAAAATTCAGTTGAAAATGTCAGTTCCTATGGCTTAATGATGTATAAATATGAATTTTAAGCAAAGGTCAAAATCTAGAACGTCCAATTAACCTATGACCTTGACCTCAATTTCAAGGTCATAGACTAAACATCTCAAATAAAAAGACACTAGTTCCTTAATATGTATGGTTCATGAGTAAAATCACTTTACGCATAATTCTTAATATAAGAGGGGCGAAAACTCCCTTTGATTGTTTACGCACCCTCGCAACCAAAATTTATAAGTTACGACATGTCGCAACTAACAATTTAGTAAAAAAAAATTGTTGATATCTTATAAAATTAATGAAAAAAGGTGAAAATAAGCCAAAATCAAAAGTAAGAATTTGACCTTGACCTTTGACCTTGACCTAATTTTCATTTTTTTGGACCAAGGATCTTAAATCAAAAGACCCTAGGTCTCTATCACTTATAGTTTACCAGTTAGAAATGCATATCACTGATATCATATATAAAAGGGGGGATAACTCTCATATGGAGTCTCCGGATAGCTTCCGTTGAAATGAAACAGAACATCCTAAGGATATAACGAGCAATTTGGAAAAATAAATTTGTCGGTTTCTTATACGGTTGCGAAGGAGTAGTGGCCACAAGAAAAACAGTGTTCGGGGAGATAACTCTTACAAGGTAAAGTTTTTTGTTACGCGGTGTCAGTTTCAGAAGCGTATTAACTGTTCGATATTATTTACCTTATATCTAAGCGATATCTTGTGAAAGAAAAAAACAGCGAAGGAAAAAAAAGTTGGCGGAAGAAAAAAAAAAAAAAAAAATAATAATAATAATAATCAGAACAAACCCTATAGGTCTTTCAACTGAAAGGTTGAAAGACCTAATAATAATAATAATAATCAGAACAAACCCTATAGGTCTTTCACCTGAAAGGTTGAAAGACCTAATAATCAGAACAAACCCTATAGGTCTTTCACCTGAAAGGTTGAAAGACCTAATAATCAGAACGAATACAATAGGTCTTTCAACAGAAAGGTTGAAAGACCTAATAATAATAATAATCAGAACAAATACAATAGGTCTTTCAACAGAAAGGTTGAAAGACCTAATAATAATCAGAACAAACCCTATAGGTCTTTCAACTGAAAGGTTGAAAGACCTAATAATCAGAACAAACCCTATAGGTCTTTCACCTGAAAGGTTGAAAGACCTAATAATAATAATCAGAACAAACCCTATAGGTCTTTCACCTGAAAGGTTGAAAGACCTAATAATCAGAACAAAAACAATAGGTCTTTCACCTGAAAGGTTGAAAGACCTAATAATCAGAACAAAAACAATAGGTCTTTCAACTGAAAAGTTGAAAGACCTAATAATAATAATAATAATAATCAGAACAAATACAATAGGTCTTTCACCTGAAAGGTTGAAAGACCTAATAATAATAATCAGAACAAACCCTATAGGTCTTTCACCTGAAAGGTTGAAAGACCTAATAATAATAATAATAATAATAATCAGAACGAATACAATAGGTCTTTCAACAGAAAGGTTGAAAGACCTAATAATCAGAACAAATTCAATAGGTCTTTCCACGGAAAGGTGGAAAGACCTAATAATAATCAGAACAAATTCAATAGGTCTTTCCACGGAAAGGTGGAAAGACCTAATAATAATAATAAATAATAATAATAATAATAATAATAATAATAATAATAATAATAATAATAATAATAATAATAATAATAATAATAATAATAATAATAATAATATCTCTATTTGGATAGGGTAACTCATTTGGATTACACCAATTTTTAATAAGGCTCTCTCAATACAATAAAATTACATTAAAAATAAGCAATGCATCAATAATAATGATAAATAAAGATTATATACAATTTAAAATACAATAATTTAATTTTGGATGTAACGAGTCTTCTGATTGGCTGACGTTATTTTGTTATTAGCTCATATACACAATTTAGTCATGTGACCGTGACGTCATCAACGTTTTTTCATGGTTTTCTACGGTTTAACCCTTTCGGTGCCAAATTCAAATTCCCGACGTTAGAAACGTCACCATAAAAATTTCACCGAGTGACGTTCTACAGCAAACTCCGGACAGTGATCGTTTCCGTTCCGGAACTTTTTTCCCTTACTCCATCAA